>JAECUM010034921.1:0-23269 GCA_016617855.1 Megalonaias nervosa
TTTTTTTTTTTAACATTGACGCATCAACGATTGGTAGTCTGACTGGCGAATGACTTAAGCACGGACGTGAAGGAAAACATCCCTTATACAAACTACACACAACATGCAAGACAATAACGTGGAAGAGATGTATCTCGCTGACTTAAAAGAAACTCTCTCTCTATTTCCACTTTTTACATGCAAACACATAAAATCACCTAAACAGAAATTTACATCAGTATTGAAGAAAGGTTATTAAATAGAAACTTAATATTCTGTAGAGGTTTTAATGCCCACAGTCAACTACTGGGAGGAGCCTACTTGGATAGGAGAAAGAAAATGTTGAAAGGTAGATCAGCTCATCTAACCTAGTGATAGTAAACAATGTAGCCCGTATCAAATTGAATCCAGAAAACAGATTATCAGCAGTTAATTTAAGTGTATGCTTTCATAAGATCGCAGAAATTGCCGACTGTGAAGTTCATCAGTCATGTACACTAGGAAGTGTATTTATCATTCTGCACATGACTGTGCAAACAAACAAAACTTCAAATATATCAAGGAGTTTTGATAAGGCGGGCCGGGAGACTTTTCACTTTCTATGCGATGGAACGGACGACTGTCAGCTGCGATAAGACAATACTGAACGATTCAACCGTAGTGTAGTTGAAGCTTTGTCCTCGAGGGCTGGGCAGCGTATACCAGAAGCAGGAGAGGGAGGTGTCCAACAGAGGGAGGTGTACAGCAGTCCGTACGTTGGTGGAATGACGACTGTAAACAAGCCTTCAAGGGAATAGAATGACCCTAAATAGATTATGGCACACTAAACAAGCACACTATTTCTTTTGTTTATAAAGAAAGAGAAAGCCATAACAGTCATTCTCACCGCCAAACAAAGACAGTGGAAAGGCTTCTGTTCAACCTTAAATCACAAGACTATATCGGAACGAATATATACCCAACTTAAAAAATTAAGGGAAAACACCTTTACATCCCAAAACTCCTCAATTTAACGACAGAGGAGGCCGACAAAAAAGCGTCTCACTTTGGTGGTATGATCGGAAATTCCAACCATTCTACCATAGTCTAAAATCACTGGAACTGGGTGGAACAAGAATACCCACCCCCCATGTGTTCACAGACAGGGATAACCACTCAAGTCCCTTAAACAACAACTTTACGACCCATGAATTGAGAAAGGCGCCTAGCCGAAAATAAAACCACTTCCCCAGGGGAGGATGCAAACAAACAACAAATACTTCCCCAGGAAAGGATGCACTAGGCTATGAGATCTGGAAAAATATTCAATAAAAACAGAACTGATGATTTTGGATCCGGTGAATGCTATCTGAAGATGGGGAGAATTTCCAAAATGTTGGAAACACAATTGTAAACTTCATCCCGAAACACGTAAAAGATCCGACAGATGTAAATTCGTACAGACCCATCTCCCTTACCAACGACATTTGTAAAATAATGGGGACAATGATTAATAACGGACTGAAACACAACCAAGAAAGTTAAAATTGATATCCCAAAACCATAGCAAATTCAGCAATAAAAAACCTTTCAAAGATCAATGTTTAGAATTAAGACCTACACGGGCATGTAAAAGCAAACAGGAAGTGCGAGATAAACTTAATTGCAGTTTTCCTTGACTTAGAAAAAGAAAAAAAAACCTATAATACAATCGACGAAAGAATTAATTGTGATGTAAAACCTCTACGGGTTAAAAGGCCACATGCACAAATGGATAGCATATTTCCTAACCGGTCGGACAATGTAAATCAGAGTGGGCTACCAACTTTCAGGAGTACACGAGCTCGAGAATGGAAGACCACAGGGTAGTGTACTTAGTCACACTCTGTACAACATCAGGATTATTGACCTGGAACAATCAGATGATGAATACCATCTGAACCTTTCGCATTATGCTGACGACAGCGTAATCTGGAAAGCGGGTAACCAATCCAGTGAAACTCTGGTGGGCGGACTGAAGTCTGGATTAGATGGGACTGGTCGATGGGCAGATAGATGGGGTTTCAGACTAAAACCCAGCAAGACAACTGGAATACTCATTACATCTAAAACCAAACTCATTGAACCACCAAACTAACGTAATAGGTCAGGTAGTCAGTTTCCATGCTTACTCACAGGAAAGCTGGATACACTAAGACATCGAAAGCAAGGAACATGAGATAAAGACAGAAGACAAAGGAATGTAAATGCTAGCAACATAGATACCCCAGTTCCAAAATAGAGGTTTCACTCTATTAGCTTGCCCTAGTAATTAATGATGTCAAATAAAGTCAGTATGGTGAATCCCTGAGTGTTTCACTTGTACCTCTGTAATTACTGACCAAACCCAAACACGCAGAAGTGAAAACGCACATTCTGCTACAGTAGGGAAAAGGGGCAAATATATACCACAGCTAGGACAAAACGTGCCACACAGAACAAAACAAAAACAAAAAACAACTCTCTTAAATTAAAACAAATCCTTCCACAGCTATTAGAAAAGCTGAAATTCCACATGTTTTGACTGGAAAGTGTTCCGCCCCGACGGAGGGGATTCCTAGACCCTTATAATAGGAGAATTGGTTCGTGGTAAGGGCTAGCCAATCTCAAACCTCTGGGCGGAATGGCCCTTTCACCCAGTCAGTGACTATCATGGGATAAACCCAAACTATTGACTCACACATCATTTTAATTAGTAAAAACTTCCTCATTGACCTGTTCATTTAATTCACCCTATACTCTACCAAACACATCTTGTCTGCACTTCTCTTTAAAAATAATTTCAAAAGAAATCTTCTTTCTTTCTTAGCAGGACATTGGCATCGGAGAATTGCCAGGTGAACAATCCAATGAAATTTACAACTTAACCATTACTAAATAAGGCGGTCCTATGACCTGCTGCACAGGTGGCAATGATTGGTTCGCTTATAACAACTTAAACATAAAACCAGCTAAGCTGACCCAAAACATGTAAGGATATATGGTGGTCCTAAGCCCATACCATCAGGCTACGTCGCACAAGGAGACTATTTGGTTTACTACAAGGGAAATAACTGTATGGCCTGCTGATCTGACCCTAATATTAGTACGAATATCTGGTGGTAAAATCCCCAAATCACAAGAGTCAACCGCACAATGCGGTACCAACTTATTAACAAATCCCAGATTAATAAAAATGAGCAAGCACACCAACAACTGTGCATGACGACGCTACCCAGAGCTTTAGACAGTATATGGTGCTCATACCACCCAAACAATCAGGCTCGGTCAGACGATGTGGCACTGATTGAACTAATTTAGAATTTACACTACAATACAACATAAAGGTGCAAATGTTTACAAAACAGAAGCAGATATTATTTAATCATGGGCATGACCCGACACTCAATGCTATCCTTTCCTCTATAAGCTATTCCTTACTAACCAAACTGCCAAAAACACATATTATATGTATTCGAAATTTAGATGCAATATGGCAGTTTTGGAAACCTCTGACCCTGGAACAACAGAAGCCATCCGGTGGCATAATGGCGCAACCCTCTCCGACACTTCCCCTTCCTTCCCGCTTCCGGATATGAAAATTAAAAAGTGTGCGGCATATACATTAAAGTGTCGATGGGCACTGAAAAGTTACCCATCGACGAGATTAGGTAGTACACCATGCGTACATTATCCAGTCGCACATTGCTAAATGCCCGCATGCGGATTAAATCCAAGAGAGACATACATTCTTGCCAACAGTCAAACACCAGCCGTCCAGCTATGAACATCGTGCAGTGCTTAGTAGGAAGAGGGGGGAGCGTAACCTGTGAAAGGCTCGTGCTACCACGTGCAGCTAATGACCAACCGACTACTTGACACAAGGAAGTCAGTGGAGTAGCTGCGTGTAGGTTACAGCGTGACACAGATGATGGCGAACCTACACTCCTAAAGTAATCGAGAAGTACTAACGACAGGACAATTTATGGGGAAATTATCCGGAGACGCCCACTCCCCACCCCCACCCCAAACAGCAGGCGCCGCTAGTTTTGGAGTGTATTATATCAGGAAAGAAGTCAGAAGAAGAGTTGAAACGAAGTTTCCTGGACCTGCGAATGAAAGACTAATGAAGTGTAGAAAACCAGGAGAGAATCCCGATGCAACGTTGAGGAGACTGCAGCGCAGAGGACGATTTGAATTCGGATCAGGAGAAAATACTGATTCGGTCTTTTCCAATGGTAGACTGATCAAATTTGCTTGACTGTATGGGGTTTTCATCGCTCGAATCAGTTAAAACTGGGCAGATTTTAAATATTAGTAATTCTGTGGCTTTTCTGAGAGGTTCAGTTAAGGTTTGGGGACTCCAGCCGAACTTCTTTTCCACGCCCACACATGCAAATTAGGTAGCAGGCTGTGCATGCATTAAGACATCGAACGGATTCCTCCGATTCCTCGAAATAATAATGTGCCCTGCACGCAACTTTAATTCCCTAAGTGCGTGCTTCATACAGCAGAGGTGCAAATTAGTGTACGGTATACATAGACGATAGTCCCTAATTGCCTGTTCGCCGGTACAAATTATTCGAGTGGTGGCTCCTGTTTCCTACTAGGCAAATAATAAGAGTACTCTCTGAGCACATTAATTAGTCCTAAAGACCAAATTGGCCATATACAATTTGAGATGAATTATTTGTTTAAATAATTCATTGGAATTAAAAGTGCTCACTGACCTTTTGGACTAAAGCACTATTTTGGGATTTTAAAGAACACACTCAAAGACATTCCTGATTACTTCTTTTCTGGTACATTAGGACACTGAGATTATTGGAATTCATTGAAATATCTTGGACTTCGTTTAACTTCATTGTGTTAAATAATGGTTCGTTAACTTCATTGTGTTACATAATGGTTCGTTTAACTTCACTGTGTTACATAATTTAAGACCTAGAGTCGTAACAATAGCAGTGCAGTAATTTAACCAACAGTGCAAAATTCCTATTGAGACTCAAGTTGCATCTAATGTAAACCTACGGTGTAATATTAATTCACGTTTGATACTACAAATGTTAGGTAAGCCGTCTCATACAATGTTACCACTCAATGTTAAATCCCATTGAGGCTCAAGTTACGCCCACTGTATTCCATTCAATTCGCTATTCTTGAAGTAAACGTATCGAGCTTGTAAAACAGATCCCAGCGCCACCCTGTTTTTCTGACTACAAAATATCTGTTCCTGAAAGATAAGGGTAAACACAAGGTCAAACGGCATATACGACTCATTATGTACTGAGGCATATGACGCAATTTTGGAACTTACCGCGAGAATTAGCATGGTACAGGGCAATTATATGAGGGATGAGCCATTTAATTTCCGGAGGCGGCAAGCAGCCTGTAATATATTTTTTTAAACAAAAGCATTTCCTGCTCTGACATAGCTTGAAAACAATATTCTTTTTCTGATTTATAGCACATAGAAAACATATCCAAAAACCCGCTCCAGATGAAAAATGTCAAATTACTTGAATAAAATATATTTAACATGAATAAAATTATATATCTTGATGTAAAAGAAAATACAGTGCCCCGGCTGTAACGAAAATTGGAGTCCGTTCCCAATTAAATGGCCAGTACCATACGGTAGATGAATCTGCTATGAGTATGTCACCTAAACATTGTAACTAAAGGGGATGATTCCGCTTGCACTATAGCTAACACCCTGTTAAAAGATATGTTGACATAACTGAGCTTCTTGTTCAAAATGGGAAATTGTGGCACTAAAGCTTACAATCTCCTAGCTACATTACTGATATAATAGGCAGGGAAGCTTTGAGCGGTAACCCTGGAAAGACATTTATCAGACAGCGCTAGTAAATAAAATCAAACACACTGACTCAACAAACGCGAAGCTGTTTAGTGGACTAGAGAAGTTAAGTAACATTCAAACAGAGAACAACTGCTCTCCTGAAAATCTTATGATAAGGTTCGGTCGTACAATGGAATATGTGTACTTAGTAAATCAACATACTCTTTTAAATAACTGAGAAAGATATTATTTGTTTTTCTTGTATGAATATTTTCAAACGCTGAACTAGGCACGAATACAATTTACAATGTCCCATTTGTCTGCACTGTTTGCATTCGTTAAATATCAAAAACACGTGATTAAAGGTTCATAAATAGATTTATGACTGCAATATTCGAAATTAGCTTGTAACAGATACAATTCTTTTCTGAAAAATTCGTAATTTGGTAAATTATTATCTACATATTCCTTAATAACGAAATGGCGGAAAAGTACCGTACTAAAGAGACAAAATGCCTCGATATATATATTTGAAAAGAGAAACTGCCAGATAGACCGCTATAATATAGTCAAACAGGACAGATAATAAAAATTAGTTGCTATCGAGAAGTATAATTGAACCGGTGTGGCAAGTAACATCTCCATCGACCAGCTCTTAATATACTCGACCAATCACTCATCTCCATACAAATTACGGAAAGCTGTGACATAAATCTACTTGACGTACACATGAATTCACTTGCTAGGCAAGCGGAATTTTACATTCAGGAAAATAACAGTTCATTTTTATTTAGAAAGGCAAGGTACATATCTAAAAATTCTAATTATAAATGATGTCGCTTTACCAAAGTTGGAAGAGCTTATCCATGGATGCAACTTTGCATGTCTGTGCATATGATTTTATGAAAGAAATTTAGATAGAATTACAATAGAGTAATAATATTTCCGAACATGAATCGAACCCGTGCCTCAATGAACTTAAATCCACTGGGCCATCTGCCAAATTACCGTTCATCAAATGGAACAAAGTTGGTGGTAAGGACTCACGGTGCACAGGAATTTACTTGCTGTGTGGGCGGAATTTAAAAACTCAGGTATCTATCCCTGCCCAGTGGAGTTTTCTAGTTAGCTGACACCATGTAAAAGATATTATTTTGACATTAGAGAGTTTGTTGCTCTAGCTACACTGTTGATACAATTGGCATGGAAACTTTGCCAACACCCAGGCAACGTATTTATCAAAGTAGAGAAATGACATAAAATTCACACAAAGAGCTAACTGCTTAAATGAAAATTATATGATAACTCTCAATACTATTAAGGAATACATGTACTTAGCACATTAACGTACGCTTGTAAATAACTGAAAAAGAACCTCTTTTGTTTCTTTGATCCGAAATTTTTCCTAACAATGGATTTGGACCGAATAGATGGGTAGGTACTGTAAGAGTAAAATTAAGCCCGATTCAGTTCCAGATGCAAAATATATTGATAAATTACGTTCCTTTCTCTTTATTTTTATCCGGGACCGCATTTAATAAAGAAAAGCAACCTATTACGCATATGTAATTTAATTACTTGTTTGTTAGTTTTAAATTTTTTTTTATTTTATTTGATTGCATTACATGTTACTGTAATGAATGTATGAGTGAAAATCATTGCTCGTAATCAAGGTCATATTGGCTTGCGTGTCAGCTCTGTTGTAAACAACGCTTTTTTCTTATTTTTTTATTATTGAATCTTATAGTAAGATTCAGTCATCCATTGAGGGCGTGACAAACCATATAATAGTCAGTGATGTTCTCTCCTCTTGTGGTATCTGTATTTGTGTATTATGATACGTTGGATTAAGAGATTCTCTCTGGCAATTTGCCGAAACATATGCATCCTTATTTTGTATACTTGCACGCAATGTGCATAATGGTCAATAATAAGACTGGAAAAAGATATTCTGTTTTGCAACATTGTTTAGATGATGTGTACGTTTCCATTAAGTTCGATTGATTACCTCTGATACACATTTTCGTTTTCATTTAAAACCTTTCGTTCAAGTTTATATTTTGCACTAGCATTCTTTCAAAATCTTGCCAGAATCAACTCGGAAATTGCAATTTTTTTATCTTTTTCTTTACACAAATGCAGTGCATACACGTTTATCATTCATAATAACCGAATGTTGCTACTTCGTATAGAGAAGAAGTAAAATGCTGTTTTATGTGTGTATTGTTCGGGGTTAAAACTTAATTTGTGTTATTAATAACTGAAGAAAAAAAGTATTGCTTATGATGATTGATATTTAAATTTTATAATTTATATCAGGTTTATGAGAGTGCGAATGGGGAGAGGAGAGATAATGCAATAGATGTGAACTATATAATTTGTGAGGCACTTGTTTAGCATAGAACGGTTGAGGGTATATGTTTCGTACTGAACACTTTACAAAGTCATATGGCTTTGAATTTCGTGTTGAAATGGGAACATTGGTCATATTATAAGCATAGCTGTAACCATTATAAAGGCATACATACACCACATTTTATCATTTAAACAATTAAACAGTCAAATCAGTAAACGTTTAGGTCTAAAAAATGTAAAGATTTTCAAAACTGTTTCACTTGTGCATCAGTATGAAACCCACACAAAACAATAGTTCACTTTAATACAAGTGAATGGGCACACGCCTAAGCAAGTACACACACACACACACACACACACGAGGAGTCCAGGGACATCGGAACTTTTAAAAAGGGCTGCTTAATATTCAGTTATTTAGCTCTTAGTTTAAGACCATTGAGCCATACAGTCGTAATAGTACATTATAACAGTACATTATATTGAACTACTGTACAAAACAATAATGCAGTTGATTCTGCTCAGATCTTAAGACACTAATTTCTAGATAAATATGATTATATTATACCAGTGAGACTGACGGATGCTTATTATATATAAATATATATGTATCTATCATAGGCATCGGTCAGTCTCACCAGATCATGGATCTACACCGATGAATGTAGACATCTGTTTGACAGTATCTAGTGTGTCTTGAGTTCGAGCGAGAGTGGCAGTCTTTCTCCCACTTGTTTCACTTGTGCTCTGCAGTTTGTTTATTTCTTGGCGCTGGTAATTTCTTTCCATTCCTTGTTCTTCAGCGAGCCCCTCCTGTACCTCATGTTGCCACGCAAGCCTATCCGAGGCAACCTGTTCCCAAGTGTCTGTTCTGATGCCCAGTGCATTTAGATCACATTGCATGTATCTTTCTAGCGTAGATGAAGTTTTCCAATCGGTTTTACAGCTTGGTTTTCAAAAAAGTGCAATAAAAGTCAATAGAAAGATTGTGCTGATTAGCCTGTTGAAATAGTATCTCATCAGAGAAGGTAATTCATTTTCACGTTTAAACCAATATTCTCATAGCCAGTCCGATAAGGGTTTAACCAACGCTGAGGAAATGTTTATAGATACATACAAAAAAATGCACTGTAATTCACTTCATTGTGGCATAGATAACTCTTCCACGAGCGCTGGTATCTATACACATCTCAGAAACCGAGACCTGCTGATAAACCCGGTCGCACTATATCGCAGTAAGACCGATAATTTGTACGCATGTAAAATCACAATATGCACAAGAGACATAATCAGGATAGTTTTTATGGAACTCATTGGAATGTTTGAGAGTTAGAGGAAATCTCAGTATAATACATCAAAGTAGAAAACAAAAACCATTACAATATAATTGAAACTAAAGTCTCGTTCCGTTTTAGAGTACCAAACACTATACTCAATACGCTTTTTCATTTAGAAGTATATTATTTGTGTGATTAATTATATTACTAAATCTAATACTTTGGAATGTATGAGGCAATGTCTCAACAATTTATTAATCTCTGTCATTACGACTGTGATACCGCATTCATAAATGAAGACAAACTTCGCCCGCAAAATGTTTCATTTATGAATTCCATAAACAATAAATATAGTAGTTTTACTTGTTGTGAAGACAACACAGTATACCCCTAGAGTTAACGAAAGAACAAGATCTAACAGCATGGTACAAAATTGCCGAAAACTTTACCCGTAATTATTACAACGCACTGACGCGTAACTTACATGAGATTACGGGAGATTGGCGGACTGTCTGATATAAACCAGCTAAATAGCGACTTTTAATGTATGATGAAAGCTGCACGTGATATGTTGTCCATAAGCGCTCTAACACATACAAATGTATGACAATTTATGACAATTTAAGATATAAACTGAAAATGTCTTGGATATTGTATTGTGTCATGACACGTACTCTTTCTGACGAAATTGTTAAGTATCTATCTGAAGAATTTTTGTTTTCTTTTTTTATTTGAAGATTTATTTGGGTAATTGGGTAATAAATTTTCATGCGAAATTTTTATTCTCTCACATGAGCTTATCAGAGACCATTGCTTATTCTGCATATGTTATTTTACAGACTGATATGCATTTATTGTGAATGAAAGCTAACTTACTTGCTATACAGCTATGAAAGTTATTAGGAGTGCCTAAAGGTCTAAAAATAAAATCATTCATGGAGCAGGACATGCATATAGTGTTGTGCGTGGTGTGAAATGGCAATGGCGGTGCTCTTGGAAATATTTAATGTATTATTAATCTTGCGGTGGACAATACCCTTCCATTAAATTAAATTTATTCCACTTATATACGTAAACCTCTCAGATATTATTCATGCTTTAAAATCTATTTTAGATGGTTTGCATTATGCTCTAAGACAGCGCACACAAGGCGAAACCAAATAACTAAACTCTTTCATGTGTACATTACACCTTCTTATATATTTTTTATGAGATTGTTTTTCATAAACTCTTAGCAATGCTCTATTCCATGGCCAGAAGGAAAGAGAGAGAGAAAGAGAGGAGTTCAGGCTCTCTTAAAGAAGGTGTCACTCATAACGGTGTAGATACGGCTACATCTGGGGAATATGGCAAGCGGAGGTAACGGGATGCTGTAATGATACAAGCCCCTTTGAGTTCCGACGAAACGGACTAACCTTGCCAAGCAAATCTCGCTTCTTATACACAGTTTCTTAAGACGCGACTAAATATGGTCATACGTTTTAGTTCTTTGGGTTTCGCCAGAATCTCAAAGTGAGCTTCATTGTTTTCTTACCGACTACCGTCTGGGTTTATATACGTCATCAGACAGATATTTCCATGAACACGTGAAAAGTTAGTGATATATTCAGCAGAAAGGAATTTTCTTATCCAGCACTGCTGCTGCAGAGTTCTAAATTTGCCAACTTAAGTATAATACAATGTCTAGGATTTCACATAGAAAAACAAACTCTTTATTGAAACAGTACACATTTATATTACAAGAATAAAAATTGTTTTTAATACAATCTACTGAAAAATTCCATCCTAATATATTGATAGAGCGTGCACAGCAGAATTAATTAACCTAGAAAAAGTTGCGTTTACAAGAAATCTGCACGTTCTTTACTATCCATGACAACTGGCTGCCAAATATTGACTGAATCCTTTGTGGAGGAAGTCTTAACAACATTTATGGTGCCAACATCAATCCATGCCGAAAGAAATGTGAACTTCACTGATAACCTTTCAGAATTGATTCTATAAAATGCCGGTGTTACATAATACAAGTCACAGACCGTACCATAATAATTCAGCGTGGAACATTGAGCAGCAAAGATGACAGTGACGATGATAATTCTGGTTCTTATGATTGTTGCAATGGGTATGTTTGCCAAATTATGGTGTTAAAGGGGAGATTTACTCCTTACCTGATTTCAGTTTATACTGTATTGTTTCACTCCTTACTAAAGGTAGGTTTTAGACTGTTGCAGCCGTTTTCCTTCTTTTCTCTTTTAATTTGATATTTCCAATTTGGATCGATTCTATTACTGTTTGTTATATCAGAAGGTATTTTTAATCGTTTTTAGTATACAATATTATGATACGTTTTGGAAATATTGTCTGCACACTATTATTATTATTATTAGTAGTAGTAGTAGTAGTAATAGTAGTACTGTTAGTAGTGGTAGTAGCAGCAGTAGTAGTAGTTTCGTCGCTTTTGTTGTTGTCGTAACATATGTATTATGCCCATTCGATAATGATGTCACTGAAATGTCTGACTTTGAGGTCATCATCTCAGATGTAATAATCTAATAGTTTTTCATTACTATTTCAATAATGTCAGACTTTCTGACACAATACCTCCAAAAATACTGCATTTTCTACAATACTTGTATTTTGCGCAAACTAAGATCTATTGTTCTAAAAGTAATGATATTTATTAACCTTTAGTCACAAGCTTGACATGCGTCGCTTATGTAAACAGAGCAGCTGAACGGGATGTTGTGAACGAAATTGAGGCCACGTCCAACTTTTGGAAACGTTACGAATTTAAAAAGTAATGTCCTTTATCACGTATTTTTTAACGTATGTTAATCTATTTAATTCATAAATTCCATTGCAGGACCAATAATTATCCTAAGATTTTCAGGAGAGCAGTTGTTCACTTTACGAATATTACGTAGTTTCTTTATTCTACTAAATATTTTCTCCTTTGGTGAGTCATTATGTTGGTATTATGTTTACTGTTATCTTTCCCGGTGGCTGACATCCAACTCCATGTTTCCCTGTCGATTATATCAAAATTGTAGCTAGGAGATTATACACGTCAGTGTCATAATCAACAATTAAAATGTAGTTAGGAAATCCATACATCAATAAGATACTGACCATTTAGTTCTGGTCGATTGATAAGGGACTGGTTGGGCCGGGTTGGATATTTTTATTTTATTTTACTCAAAACAACTAGATACTATTGTTTACTTTTTCTTTAAGTAATAAAGAAAATTTTAAGCTATTTTAGAGCCAGATTTTATAAACAAACTTCCAAGCTCTCAACACACCTCCGCCCCCCCTCCCTTCTCCACCCCACCCCCCATCGTCCCAAAAATTAAATGGCTGATATTTGATATACCGGTAATTGAAAACTATCGTGGTATGTTCAGAAATATTACGGTATATAGTGATGCAAAAAGTTTCATGGTGCCCAACACTGATAATAGTTCTTTATTTACGAGGGTAGCTCAATTAGAAAACAAATGTATCTCTATCCCTTAAACCTCACAGCTAGTGTCTAACAATCTACACCCATGTATCATACTTAGAACACATATGTAGGGAAACGAATAGTAACACTATTTAACACGCCAGCAATTAAGTGCTATATCATTACATTATGTTTACACATAAATGTAGGTCAACATGCACAAAAACAAGACAGTCAAAAAAGAAATTGGAATTTTACCGAAATATATAATTAATTATAGCAATTGTTCAAAGCCTTTCGTTTAAAGTTTTCGACAGACGTGGCTAACATGATTTAAAACATTTTGCATCCTTCCTACAGAATATTTAATACCGCATGTTAATTTTTTCAGTATTTAGTTTTGGAATTTTCACACGGCCATTTTGAGGTTGACCGTAAAGCATACGGCCAATGATTTCCAATCGAATATTTCTCTTATATTTGTTACACATATTTTATTCCAATAACTGTGAAAAATAGGCTATAAGTTCACAAAATTCAAAAAAAAATCATTCCCTTCCTTATATTCGGGTGCATTGGAAAGTACACATTTGTAGAAAGGTACCGCTTATTAAAAGTGTATGCTGTCACTTATCTGAATTGTTCTCATTCAGTGGAAACGATGGGGTGTCAAGTGGAGGATCCAAATTAGGCAGGAGACTTTGCTTTTTGTCTTGTTTATTCTTTCTAACCGACTTGTCAGGACAGTTTCCCCATATTGGCAAACATTAGTCAATACACAGCTTCATGAAGGCACTGTTGTATAATATTACAGTTTGCACGGGAGATATTTTCTTAATTTTCATCGCAAAGTCATTTAACTTGTTGGATATCTACAGACAGATTCATTTTATTTACCCCACCTCAAATTGCTTTCAAAGAATACCTAACATATGTTCGTCTTGAACACTGTCAATGAGTTGACCATTTATTTCCAAATTAAGAAATTATTAGGAGTGCAATGCCTCTTAGATTAGGTTATTACCATACATTTAATTTTCGTTGTAATTATAACCATTTTATTTTGCTTTGGCAACATTTCAATATTTCTTATATTGGAGTGTAGCAAAGCTTCTACAGGAAGTACACCTAGTCCTGGCTGGTTGCGTGTACGAAGTGCGCGATGCACACAGGCGCCGCCACCGAATAATATGTGCCAACCCTTCTGAAAGGCGCCAAACAAAGGTTTGGAAAGGCGCCAAACATTCATCGCACACACAAGAAAAACACCACGCGCCGGGCCTGAGTATACCACCATCTAATGTTGTGACTGTAGTATTATTTGCGAATACGTATGTTCTTGCATACTCTATCCAAAGTGGGTGATCGCTTATGAACGTAAGAAAAAAAGCGATGAGCCTAAAATAATCAATCTTATTTGTAATGTCTCGATGTTCTCCCTGGCATAATCATTAGTTACATTGTTAAGTAATAGTTGAAGATGTATGCAGTTTTACGAGCGCTTGTAGTTGAGCTTGCCATGATTTAGATATTGCCATGACGTGCGCTTATTGTTTCGCGCCCTCCATAGCTTGATTATAATAGTTTGTTTCGGCTTGATGTATTAGGCTTGTAGATATCCTTTGCCATTCATTATAATTTTCCCAGTCCTTAATTACTTGGAAGATATTTCGTATAACCCTTTTTGTCTATCTCTTTGACATCCATTTAGGCTCACGCTCATGCTTAACACTGTTGTAGATTGAGAATTATTGTCTAGTATGATGATAAACGTATGTACCATGCATTTAAAAGAGCGTTCTTATCTATATTTTTACGGTAGTTATTCAAGGCGTCACAGTAGTAGAGATAGTTGAGGTTTTTATACCAAAGAGGGTTTTAGGCCAGAAACCCCCACCCCTTCTAAAATAAATATATTCTGACATTTTTTCATCACCTCAGAGACTCCCTCTCCCTCAAAAAACCACCCTCCTCCAAATTTTTATCTCAGAAAATGATGAAATTTTGAAACCCAAAGAGGATGCTGTCTTAAAACACCCACCTCCTCCAAAATTTGAATATATGATGATGCTGTCTCAAAACACCCCTCCCCACCTCTTCCAAGTTTGAATATGATGATGCTGTCTTAAAACACCCACCCCCTACCCCTCCAAAACTTTCTATGCTAACATTTTGTCAAAAATATGTTAGAAAAATATTTTCACTTACCTGTTCACGTGTAAATCCTCTAGCAGAAAATGGTCACGAAGAATATTCTAACTGCCTTTTATATCGTTATTCTGGAAAAATATATTGGAAATTACCTATCTTTAGCCTTGATTCCATAACATTCTGGAGTAGGCGTTATTTCAGGAAAATCCATTGAAAATTACCTATCTTTAACCTGATTTCGGCGTTATTTTAGGAAAAGCCATTGGAAATTCCCTATCTTTAACCTACAAAGTTTCAGAATGATCACATAATCTAGTTATTATGGAAATTTCGTGTGGGCACTATGACGGCAGTCAGAATTTTCCTTTGTGATCATTTTGCAAGAGAATGTATGTATTTAATCTCCAGGGAAACCAAATCTGTACAATTTATAGCAATAAGGAATATTCAAGAGGCAATGACTTCGCAAAGCTTTCTTAGTATCTCGGCTCAGGGCTAGCAAAGGAAACAGTGTTCTGTCTATGCCTATCAAAGACTATTCACATGATCGGATATCAAACGAATAGACTGCAATTTATTTTTCATCATATATCATAGAAAACCAAAGCATTTTATCATTTACTAGTACACGATTTTGAAAACATTTTTCTAACAAAATATATATTTTCACAGAATGGGAAGTAGTATGTGAATGGTGTTTGAGACACTTTTATATGTTTCCATAGACCAAACATTTTAAGCCTTCTATCGTAAAAAAAAATGATGAAACCTATCTCGTAAACAAAAATACAAGAAAGAAAGACAGTTATATCTATTTTTTTTTAAAGAATTTCATCGCCTATCACTAGAACATCAACATTCGATATTAAGTATAATTTATTTTCAAAATTGTACAAATAAAATTTAATTCTACCGGTTACTTTTCGACGACATTCAAATAGTTCTTTCATTGCTATCTTACTGAGAAGATACTTACTACCTTTTACAAAAACCTTTGACCGGTCCAGGTCTATGTTAATTTTTGCATATTGTTGCTGGCTGATCGGATCATGAAAATTGTCATATTTTAGTGCAAGCTCGTCTCGCAAACTTTCGAGATAATTAAAATATTTGCTATCGTCTGATCTGATAAGGGACAGTTTGATTCTGTCAAATTTACTAAAACAAATACCTGAAATTTCATCGTTAAACTCAAATGATAATTGCTGGTTATTAACCATTATTTTTTGATTTTGCTATTAACTCCATTGACTAATGTTAAATTTTCAAGCATTACTTCTGATGTTTAGACAAAATTACTTGCATAATGTCCAAGTGCTAGTGTATTAATTCCGTCCCTGCAATATCTTTTATCATCAAAATTACTTAGTCCCCGTTTTATAATTGTATCCGTTTCAAGTTTGTGAAGATTTGTTCTGATAACATTTGTTTTGATAAAACTGACGCTATTGTTTAGCGCTGCTTTAAAATCATTAAATTTCATCATCTTTTTCACATATCCTCGAGGAATACCTTTTGCTTTTTTTTTTGTAAGTTTATTGTCATCTAATATGACAGCATACATGTTACTCTTTAGTCCGACAAATTCCCTAACTGGCATAAACATAAATTCATCTTTCATTTTTACAATAACTTTCTTATTCAAATTATCTTGAAATCCACTACATGCTGGATAATAGGATAAATCGAACAAATCTTTATTATCGTAAATATTCTGATAGACATCTTCACATTTTATATTATAAACTAGCGAATCTGTATCAGTAGATAGCAACTCTGAATCTCGCCACTGCTTTTTCGTAAAATTATAGTGAAAATCGTACATCAGCCACTTTGATATATCAAGTACAGCTGCACCAACATAAATTGGTTTATTTAACTTTAAATTTGTCTTTCGTCGTTGTATTGCAACAAGATTTTCATTAAATATTCTCATACTAACAAAACCATCATCATTAACTAATTTATTTCTGCGATTAAAGTCATTAACAATTTCTATCGAAACACTTTTTCGAATCTTTTCCATTGTCTTACCGAACACCGAGTTGTTCATTAACTTGAAAAAGTTTTCCTCAAATTCGGTTTTAGCCACAGCACAACGTTTCGTATTTAACTCAATATAATTTGCCATCCACCTCGACTGATTAAACTTTAGCACGCGATGGACTTTTCTCAGAATTCGTCCAGCATCTACTGCTTGTTTTAAATTTTTGTAATGCATAACGTAATTTCTTTTATTTAACAAATCTGGAACTAACTTATTAACAATCGAATTTTTTGCTGTTGTCGTTGCTCGTTGTTCAGGCGATAATAAATTATAATCAATCATCATTGACTCTGCACAAAACGGGTAGTCGTTGTGTAGATCATGTAACAAACTAGGACAATCTAGATCAACTTCAACAAAATAACTGACATTTTCTGGTAAATCTTTTTCAGTTTCTTTAAGAAATTGATCTGGAGTTATCCAATGAAATCCACCACAAGGCATTGGCTCTGACATCGCATATCCATACAAATTCACACAATCTAGATAAATAATATGATTAGATGGGAGATTTTTATCATAATTTTTTAGATATTTATTATTAGCTACTGCATATGTTTTTGTTATAACGCTAATTCCGCCTCTGATACCTTTTTCATTAAAGTTAAACATATCAACATCTGTTAAGAGATCCAGTTCTATCTTACTTGTTTTTAGTAGAGCATCCCAAGACAATCCTGGAGCAGAATAATACCAACAAGGATCTAGTCCATAATTGCTGTAGCTTACTCGACGAAAACTTTCCAAAACATCTGCTAGTAATAATACATCTGTTTTTAAATATAGATCGTGATAATCACCAACTGTTTTACAACTAAATTTATTCCAAATATCTTGTGCATATTTATATTCGTCATCTGTGATATTTTCATTTTTGAGTTGCGAGTAAAATTTATCTTTATCAGAAGAGAAGTTTCATCAAATCTGCTCCAATCATCGAGATACTCGTACGGAAAGATACCTTTTTCTGTCAAATTGATATAGTTTTCACCAAAGCAACTTTTTAGGTTAGCGAAATTGCTACCGGCGCTTGTAGCTCTGTTTACAAGCTCATCTAATGATGCTGCCATAAATTGCAGACTGTCAATGAAACGTAATTTACCGAGCGTCACTGACATATACTTTTCAAAATTATTTGGAATACATTTTATTGTATTATTTAATCTTAGTTTAGCTTTAATATTTTCATCACCAAAAGCTTCTACAATGATATGACTGTCATAGCCACGAAAGTTATGTAAAACTACGGGAATAAAATCTGGAGCATGAAATTTTAAATTGCAACTGTTATGAGCTGCTCCACGATATTGGCCGGTCAAATGACAATGATCTCGCACCTTATCACGGACTCCGTTGGAGTCTACCAACAACTTTTCACAAATATGACAATTAACTGCCTCATCAAAATCAAGTTATTGTTTAGACGTTATTTTCATTGGAGCTGTTTTAAATAATCTGTTAGAAATTTTATTAACTTCGTCTATTAAATTTTTTAATAGCCATACGGCCGGATTTTACCCTCTGTACAATTTTATTAGAGTTGAAAATTTATCGTTAGCACAACAAACTACTTTATAAGCTACTCCGCAAGGAATATGTTGTTGTATTTTTCTATTACTTGATTTCTTTGGATTATTTTCTGCTCCAACCACAGGAACGAGTAGACACTTGAAATCAGCGTAAATAACAAAAGGAATATTTAGTTTATGATCATAATTTTTAAATTTTAATATTTTTTCTTTTTCGCCAGGCATAGTTATTCTTTGAACGTTGACACAGTATTTGAGATGCTCTTGCAGTATTCCATCGCCAGAAAAACCACGCAGACATCTATAACAGAAATATTTTCTATTTTTATTTTTACTGTACTGTCTGCCAACTATGCCGTTAAAGCTTTTTATCCAACAATAATGTCCCTGATAAAATAATAAATTTATTGTATTTTGTGTAGCATTTTCTGAGATATATCTCGGGTAAACGTTTTCTCGCTCATCTAGTCCAAAAACATTTACTGAGATACTGTTTTGTTTTTCAAACTTTGGTATATGATTTTCTGCTACTGGAAAAGTTATTCCTAAAACATTTAGTTCGTCTTTGTATGGCAAATACTTTTCAATTCTGCCGGGGTGATCACACTGAGAATGTTTGGCAGATAAAATTGACCATTGAAAACATTTGTCATCATTGTTTTTAACATTTATACAGCATTTTTTGTTTTTAATTTTTTGAGGGAGATCGACGTACAAACTACCGCGAAGCACGTTATATTTTGTTGCGTGAAATAAAACTTCTTTTATCATTTCAAATTTCCAACCCGATCCTGATGCAGTAAATTCTTCTAATTTTTTGTTTATTTCTTGAAGTATTTCATCGGCGACTGTGGCAATGTTTGTTCCAGTTAATATTTTTCTCGATTTAGCCGTTAGATATAGTTCCGAAATTTCGCTGTCAAAACTTTTTGTTTCAAAAATTACATCAAGTACATCCTCAACTGCATGTAACTTTGATAAAATCGTATGATATTGGACTAAAAGTTTGATACTTGTATGAGCCGCAAGTTCTTTTGATATAACAGGTTGTAAAAGATGAAATAATTTGATGAGTTAAAATTTGCTAAAATATTTTTATCATCAAGTTTGTAACTATTATCGTAACCGGAAAATGCTGTAGCAATTTTTTCAAATTTGATAATGCTCTTTTTAGCAATATCTCGCAATTTTAACATTATATATAATAGTAATATTTTATATTTAATTGAATTTGTTTTAATTAGAGGCATGAAATCCTTATAGTATAATGACAGAAATTTTGAGATATCTGAGATTGACGGCAGAAGAGCAAGAATTTTATCATGTGCATCAGAAGTATAACTTATATGCTGCAAATGCACTTCGTTCGGTTATTAACATAATATCTAAAAATTCTGTTGCCACACCAACACCAGCTGGTGTATTAATTTCAGTAAAAGGCGATGACACAGAAAGAATTGAAATGTTCAGAAAAGATTTTATTTATACTTTGTTTTGCGAAGATATTCCAGAAGGACAGCGAGTTTACCGAGTAAATAGCGCAGTTGCTGATGATAATATTGAAAGTGTATCATTACAAAATGAATTTCAACTTCATTCAGTATTTTATTTATATGAGACAAATGATAAGGGAATTATTCGACATAAAAAAACAAAAAAAGTTGTTGGAAATTTGGACAGAGATGGATATTTAGTTATAAAAGTTAGAGGAATCAAAACTGATTTTGTTCATTATAAAGCCCGTCGTTTTGTGTTTGAAACTTTTAATGGCGCTATTTTAGATAATTTGGTTATCGATCATATTAACAAAATTAAAACCGATAATCGTTTGGAAAATTTAGATTTGGCTACGCCAAAAGAAAATACTGGAAGAGGAATTGGTGGTGGTAATAATTTTAAAAATCCAACTTGACAAATAATTTCAATAAATCTTGAAACTTGTGAAGAAATAAAATTTAAATCAATGACAGCTGCTGCAAAGCACCTTAAAATTAATACAGGTAGAATAAAAGAAGTAGCTGACGGTAAAAGAAAATCAGCAACGTCAATGTTGACATTTGATAGATTTAATTTTAAATACGATAACTAATGATATTTTCTAGATCATTTCAAGTAAGACAATTATGACTAAATTCCATAATATCATCTCGATTAAATCGCAATGTCATCATTTTATTTGTATCAAGTTTTATTTTTTCTGCTGCTGTTAATAAAAATTTGTCAGCTTCGCCTAATGTTATCATAATATCAACAAAATAAAAATTATGTCCCAACAAACAATTTCGAATTGCCTCAGCTAATTCTTTGTGATTTAATATATTAACTCTTTGATGACATTTTATTTCTCCAAACATTCTTATTATTTATTAATTAGATAAAAGATTATTATAATAATGAACTTAACTGAGAGACTGGCTGAACTATATTCGGGAGATTTTGTTTTAGTTTCAAATTTTACATTAAAAAATATCTCTAATGAGAGATTTGCTAGCTATACTGAAAATGATATTTTGCATAACTATGACGATGAAGATGAAGATGATGTTGCTGTTAGTAAAAAAAAATTTAAGCAGACCAACAACTGGGCGATATGATGTTAAGTACCATATTGCTAAAAAAATAATAAAATTTAATTTTACTATCACAGAGCATCAAATATTTTGGCAACTTCTCAAACCCTTTTCAAACGTAAAAATAACTGGACAACAAAGAAATATAAAATACGATTTTATTTTTGTTAACATATATAATTTAATGCCAGTCGATGATGCAAGAAAATCACATTTAATTTCTCTGTGTAAACCAGTAATATGTAAATCAGTATTAATAAAATACGAAGAAATTTATAATAATATTATTCAATCGATATCGACTTAGTGGGTACCCAGCTATTAAATTTATCGCTATATCCAGTCCATTTGACTAAACTTTTGTTGCCGTGCTTTTTAATAACTTTTTCAATAACAAATATATCTTGTTCTGTTTTCTGAAGTTCTTGCTCGTAAAAACTGCCAGTTATAGGTTCACCTAATAAATATTTTAACGAGTATGTAACTGGTATTGTTAAAAGTACTTTATCAACAACAAATACCTCTTCGCTCCAGTAATGAGTATATCCTTTCTCAAATGTTTATTTCGTTAGAGAAATTCTAACTTTATCACCAACTTTAAATTTATGCCTGCGGTACATATTTTCGTTTGCTAATATTGGATTTGCAATCGCGTCGTTTGGCGACATTTTTAGTGATCTGTGTTTCGTGTTATTATACTCGTCAACAATTTTCTGTAAATTGTCAATATATTTACTCGTATTTTTAGCTGTCAAATACTTGTGGATTTTTTCGTTGAGCGTGCGATTAAATCTTTCAACGATGACGCTTTTTCCCTCATTTCCTGTAACATATTTTTTAATGTTATTTTGCTCTAAAAACTGTTCAAATTTTTTATTAAAAAATTCTGCTCCATGATCAGTCCAGATTCTATTTGGTTTTCTTTCTGTGTTAACAATAATTTGTTTTAATGCATCAGTCATTGATGTCCCTGTTTTATCCGAAACGGGTATACTAAACGCGTATTTGCTAAAAACATCTACAACATTAAAAAGATATCTCTTGTTATCGTTAAACTGAGCAAGATTTGAGACATCAACTAAATATATCGCCCAGATGTCATCAACGGCATTTGCGACAACTTTACGTCGCGGAAACTTTTTTTTTAGGTTTGTGTAGCCCTGAGGCAAGATCATCATATAATTCTTTTTTACCGAGACCTAATTTATATTTTGTTCCAATAAAACCCTGAACCAGCCTTCGGTCAACACGTTCTCGCATATTTACAGGTTTCATATCACGAAGTTCGTCTAACACTACTTTATCGCAGCTGTGTTTATTTTGTTCGTTGTCTGGACGTTCAATATCTTTGTAGCAGATATCATGGCGCATTGCTATTGCATCAACTTGATTGTAAGGCTCTTGTCCTGGCAGCGGATTATCGTTTTCGTCAAGTCGTTTATCAAGAGGATTATAAAGTCCAGTATATTTATGGCCTGGCAATGTCCAACCGCCTTTTGGTTTCGGCAATTTTTCAATAAATTTATGTATATCTATACCAAAACCAATTATTTCTCTGTTGTTGCATTTCTGACAATATGTAACAATTTTATTTTGCTCAAGACATAAATATCTATCACAATCGAACTCGCATGTCATTATTTATTAATCATCTACTAAAATAATTTCTGGATAACCCGCTCCGGACATCATTGTCAGCGGTGGCGATAATTTCTTTAAAAACATACTTTTTCTTTTTCCACATATTGCACAAATACTTTTCAGCATTATTCTATTAGTTTTTGTTTTTTTCTGTTTTTTCATCTTTATTTTCTGTTTTAGTTTTACACTTAAGACAATATGTTGACACTGTATATCATTGAGTTTAGATAAAATTTAAACTTTACAAAAGTTCAATGCAAACTCATCATTAGCATAAGAAGGTTGTTCGTCAAATTGTAAAATAAACTTTAAAAAATCTGGATTTTTGGTCATCTGTTTAATGAACATTACGCAATAGTATCCATAAGCAGAAGTTCCAACTGGTTGAATTTGATTAGACGAATAATTTATTATTTTTTTTTTTTTTACTCATAAATGTTTTTACTGCATCACCTGGTGGAATTCCGAACAAGTCAA
Organism: Megalonaias nervosa; assembly: GCA_016617855.1. NCBI lineage: Eukaryota > Metazoa > Mollusca > Bivalvia > Unionida > Unionidae > Megalonaias > Megalonaias nervosa. The sequence continues at coordinate 23,269 of JAECUM010034921.1, forward strand.
A
>JAECUM010034923.1:0-11059 GCA_016617855.1 Megalonaias nervosa
AAAAGAGAGAGAGAGAGAGAGAGAGAGAGAGAGAGAGAGAGAGAGAGAGAGAGAGAGTTTTTTAATACATCGACCATTCCGAATAGGATGGGTTGAACTTTCATGACGAGGGTATGTATCTTACACTCCTTTGTATCGTTTGGTTTTTGCCAACAGAATTTTATTTATCAGACATACACAAAAATGCACATAGTCTTCCCGACATTCGTGGCGCGTGAGTAATTTTAACAAATAAAGGAGAATACATTTGCCCCAATTGCATGATTACTATGGGTGTTGTCTTCCTTGTTGATAGCCTTATCATTCATACTAGGATGTTTTATATTAATACCACTTGTATGATGCAACACTAGGCTGTTCGAGACATTCAAAGGCGATTTGCACTAGCCTCGTGTGAAATTGTATGCTTGTTGTGTAAATATGCTTGTTGTGTAAATTGGTGTTCGTTTTCCTTTAGATTTTTCCAGAAAGTACGAAATGCAACCTTGCTGTTATGATAAGATTGATGTATAATAATTAATGAACCTAAGCTAGCTTGTTTCATTAGCATTTATCGGATATTTTCAACATCACCTTTATCACCATCATTGTTATCGATGTCATCATCATCAATGTAATCGTCATCACCGACAACAACAATGTTGACACCGGCACCATCATGGTTAACATATCTCATTACGCTAACATGTCCTAACAGTCTTCCGTATACATTGCAATCTATTTTAAGTAAAACTTTTGATATCAACGTAATAATAAGTAACCCTTCTACTTCTCTTCCTTTGTACCAGTTTTATTGCGCAAAAAAAAATTGATTTTTGTCTCATTTAGTTCCCTACAGTTTGTTGTACATCTTTGTGGTGATCTTAACAATATTAATTTCATTTATTTATTATGGCCGATACAAACTGCATGATTTTGTCGATCATATATTTGTCGATTTTATTCTTTACAAAAACAGTCTTAAGATATTGTCTACTGCTCCCCCTTTGGTTGGATTAGGAATGCAAAGGCTCTCGAAGTAAATGCTAAATATTTCCTGGGCGAAGACAATGTACATTACAATGCTTAACAGAAGGTAATATTTTATATCCATCCGGGCAACAAATCCAATCAAATAGTTATAATTGAAGTATTTATCCAGTGTGGCAATTATAAGTTATTTTGGTCACAACACGATCATACGATGTATTTCCACCCATAGGATTGTTCATATATCATTTTGTACAGCATTATGATGTCAGAAATTTAAAAAAAAAATAATTACCATAAAATATCAGTCCTGCTGTCACTGGCAATAACTGAAAGACCACAAATTTAAGGAAACCTTGCAGTTCCAGTATAAATGTCTGTCTGTCTGTCCGTCTCTGTCCGTGCGTGTAGGTGTGTATTTGTTTGTGTGTGTGAGAGAGAGAGAGAGAGAGAGAGAGAGAGAGAGAGAGAGAGAGAGAGAGAGAGAATATAAGTTATTTCTAAAATCAAACAGTTGATGATTGTATTTTCAAGTCTACTGTCTGCTCTGAGACCGATTCGCTTACGACATGGCATATTGGCCTGACCGACTGGACAAATCCCACGAAATACATGATAAACAATTTGGAAAACGTTACCTAAAAGTATTTTGGATATGTTTTCATTTGAGTCAAGAGAAATTACCTATATTATTCGCCTGGACAGGTAATTTAAATCAGACCTGTGGAAAAATAATCTACTAAAGATTTTGGTAATTCAAATTTCTAAATTATATTATATCTGAGTATACACACATATTACAGTCAACGGTGTGCTCCATATGATCGAGGCTTGTGTGGGAAATGCCACAAGTTACCTCAATATGAAATTCTTCGTGATCTAAAAATATTTTAGTGCACCATTAAATTACAGCTTAAATCAGGGCGGGATAACTAGGGGTCCAAACTTTCATCTGAGCCATTTCGCCATCATTTGGATAAAATCCAAAGTAATCCTCATTTCGCCATCATTTGGATAAAATCCAAAGTAATCCTCATTTCGCCATCATTTGGATAAAATCCAAAGTAATCCTCAGTAACAACTATCGTGTTCCTTTCATTTAATAACATTAACTGTTTCACTGAAGTTTAGGAATGATATTCACCGTCTTGTATTAATGTTGTAATTTCTGCTAAATTAACATTTCTCCCCTTTTTGGTTCAGCAAAGGAAAATTGAAGCTAAAAAGCAAACAAAGTTAACAGCTGGGAAGCACATATTGAGCTCGACAGCTAAAACTCGAATCTCGTATCAATAGTTAATAATTACCCAGATGATACAACAAGCCACTTTGTCGTCCTTTTTATGTCGCTAGATGCATTATTGTGGTAATTCGAAATTCATATACATAGGATACTAGCAGCCACAGAATTAAGGATATAAAAAACCGAGTGCGGCCGACTCGGTTTGATCTGGGCAGGATTTGAAGCAGCACCACTTGAAGCCACAATGGTTATAAAATCTCTTAAATTTGAAATGATCTCCAAGCAGCACTTTTGTGAATCACCATAGATCAAAAATGTCGTTTAACCACAACAGTCTGGCCACATAAAGCTGTTTCGCCACAACAGTCTGACCACAAAAACTGTTTCACCACAGCAGTCTGACCACACAAGCTATTTCAACACATCTGTCTGACCGCACAAACTGTGTCATCACAACAATGTGATCAAATGAATGGTTATTTCCGACTTAAACTCAGATAAAATGCCGACTTTAAGAAACAAAAACAACAACAAAAAAAACAACAAATTTTGAAGTATATGTGGTCCCCTGATATAAAAGCAGTGACTTGAGAAACCGATGCACCGAGTATTGGTTTACTGACACATTGTAGGGGAAGTAAATCATTAGAGCTAATTAGTGTTTTGACACGAGAGTTACCTCTCTTGGTAAAGTTATAATTTTCAGAGCGGATGCATATAAGTTATTCTATCAGGTTTAGATGACAGTCCTCTTTTTCATCACAGAATTAAATTTTCTCCTCATTTTGCAAAGCCGTCTTTACAGCCTTATTTCTATGGAATTGTTAATTATCACTGGGAACCAAAAGACCTTTTCCAGTTAGGGCGTGGGTTGCTTTTATAAAGATCGCGTGCTATTCCTAATATGTCTTCTGGGCAAAGGTTTGTATAGTGATATTATTTTTTTATTATTAGATTATTTACGAAGGAAAATTCCTATATCTTTCTGGGCATTATATGTCAGTTCCTAATGCAAAAATCGTGCCGTTGTAACCAAATTTATCTATTACCCTAAAAAAGACCCTGTGGTAGCGGCAGGAAATGAGAAATTGTGAGACAGTCCTTACTGAGTATCAGCACAGTTACCATTTGACGTATGCCAAGAGAGAAAGACACTGAAAAACGATCTGGCGAGGGCAAGAATACAACGGCCCTTTTGGAAAGGAAACAAAATCTGTACATAGATTGCGAAGTTGTCTTTCCACTCAAAGCTCCCCGTTACCAGCAACTACCCACATGCCAGTGAACACAACAAAGCTTGCGAAGGCTTCTCCAAGAAACACTATTATTTTTGTGATATGTCTTATTCTATTATTGGTCAAGAACTGTTGCTGTTATTGTTTTTGATACGTCTTATTTTCTTATCTTTCTTTCTTTTTGAAAAATCATTACATCAATTTATATCATTATAACCTGGATGATTGATTGATTAAAGGATAACATTTGTCTTTGATTATTTTGTCTCTCAGTGCACTTCTTATATTAAAAAATTAATACACATTATCCTTTGTCCCTAAGTAGCTAAATAATCGTATCTACCCAACGTGTTTCTTGAACTGTCACATGCTTAGTAAATAAAATGGATGAAATAGCATTTGAAAAAAGCAATGCTGTATTGAACTGTCGCATGCTAAGTAAATTTAAGGTCACTGGCCACCTAAATTGTACAAACATGTGATATTATTATAGTCATAAACAAAAAGCATTTGTTATTTATGCACACCATAAAAATGTTTAATTAGACTTAAAAATCCGCTTTTTAAATTAGATATTTTTTCGGCAATCTCTGTAAATAATCGGTAGTTTCCGCGTGCCAAAAACGGATATGACGTGCATTTATCCCTTCTATTTAACCTAGCCATTCAAGTGTTTAATTTCCCCACGTAAATGTCTATATGATATATCTTACGATCGTGCTTTTGTACAGCAAATATGGTGCACTGTGTTGCATATGGATGTAACCAAAAGAGTGATGATGGGGAAAAGGGTTATTTATTTTTCCGAAAGATCCTGTTTACCAGCAAAAAAGCGGATTGAAGCTGTGGGATCGAATAGGGTGAGGGATGGTAAAGTTGTATCATTTGTGCCGGATTATAGTCAATTTGGCCCAAAGACATTTCTGTCCGACTCGAAAGACAATTCGCCCAACTTAACAATAGTTTGAACAAGTTCTTTTTCTTCAAACAACAAGTAGATACTGTGTAAGATAGGTTTTAGGAATAGGTTTTAGGAAAAAAACTAAACTTAAACAAATTATCTTGATATTCTTTCAAAGAAAATAATCATACTTAGTAACGTACATATATATGAGAGAAAACACAAACTGACAGATCTTGCTCGTTCTAATTAAATATTTATATACAGTATTTATGCTAAAAAGTATATGCATCTGCACAACGACATTCTCAGTTTAAGTCTTCAGGTCAAATTATCAATATTGATTTATAAAACAATAATACTTAACAGATAATATTCTACAGAATACGTATTCATTTTTCTAAGGGTAGTGTACATGAGATATTATAACAAATATATTTAAGTTTAGGCTTCAGGTTGTAACACTGCTGCATATAATACACACTCGAGTACACGTGAAAGAGAGAGAGAGAATAATGTTGAGCATTTTGTCAGTGTTTAGTTGCTGAAATATGAAGCTCTCACCAGTTAATTTCATTGTTTTTATTTTCAAGTTGTCTTAGTCTGCGCGCGTAAATTAAAAGCTTGTCATTACTTGTCAATCATATTTACTCCATTATTCCATACAAAAAAGAAAGGAAATAATTTTGTGTTGAATTTGTCCCCCACACACACACACACACACGGTACAAAAATTTTATAAACATACACTTATTTGAAAATAAAATGAAAGAAACTAACCTTGCATTGTTATCGTTTATTCCTTCCTTTTTCATTATGCGAAATTTATTAAAGAAAAAATATATCCACGAACTCCGTATACGTAGCGGATTCCGATTTGCGCGTGCATCCTTACTGTAGTGTGTATCGCTTATGTCAAATAACAAAATCGCATAAGAGACGAAAATATCACCCGATTGCTTGAAGGCACCTGCCATTCACGCATGATAAGTTACAAGGTGCAAACTGACAAAGATTGTAATGTATCCAAGTTAACTATACGACGGTATCTCGCAAATAAAAATCATTATTTTAAAATATATTCACTGTGAGTGCAAATGATAATCTTTTCGCTAGCATGGGTTACAAAAATACTATTAAAGCAAGTTATTGTTGAGTATACTATTTGCCCTGCAAACATCAATTATCATTACATATGGCAAACAAATAGAAGCCCGGTTGACAAATAAAACACCACTGGCAGCGAGCAATAAATTCCTTGCTTAAACTTACCGACAGGATATCAAATACAAAGGTTATTTTATTACAAAGCAAACCAACCCCGAAAACTTACTTTGATATCTTTTAAGTGTGCCTTTGTTTCTTATGAAGTTGGTTGACATAAGGAAACCAAATTTGGTTCCTTTGGATTCTTTTAAGTGTGCCGTTTTTTTTTTTTTTTTTTTTTTTTTTTTTTTATTAAATCGGCCGACATAGGGAAGCCAGCATTGATTCCTTTTTACCTGTTTTAACGGGAATTTACAAAATAAATTGAAACAATGGAACAGTTTTGAAAGCGACACAATCTAGTGCGTCGTGCACGCATATCGATACAAGGCTGAACAGTAAATTAATTCTCAGTAGTTTCATCTAAATGTTCCCTTTTCATAGTTTAGTGTTTTACTTTTCGACAACAAGAGGCATGTACTTCGTCTTGTGGGATAAATATTGGCGTCCTCTATAGATGGGAAATCGTAGCTAAGTGGAAATAACAGCACTGTATAGTTCTGTTTCGACTAATTAAATTATTACTTCTTCTTTACACTTGATAATTTTATTGTTCTTTTTGTGCGAGTATAACTACCTTTAATCATGTAATGCAAATCTGATGTTAACAGAAAAATGTTGGAGTATGGCCGGTGACCTTTAAATATCGGGATAATATTTTTTTTAATAATCAACCCTCTACTGAACTGAGGCTGATAAAGAAAGATTCCGTAGTGTTTTCGAAATCTCTCACTAAATCGGTCCAAATGTTATTTATGTCAACTTTCTTGTGCCAGCTTTTGAGATCTTTAAATAGATCTACTAAATCACATTTAAGTTGTGCAATTAAAATAAATCCCTCCTAAACTCAGAACCGATTCGGATTTATAATTGTTCTATTAAACAATGCATAACTGAGCAGAATGCAAACTTAATTTACAATTAAATTGCACAGCCAATTTACAGATACAAAAGTGGGGATGCAAACACGTATTACAGCAGATAATAAGGAACAAAATTCTACTGTGTATTAATAATAATATTGATTTAATTTAATCAAAATATTCACCATTAAATATACATAAAATGTACAGGCCACGTTGTAATTAATTAGTTATATTTGTACTGACCACGTTGTAATTAGTTATAGTTGTACAAACCACGTTGTAATTAATTATATTTGTACAGGCCAAGTCGTAACTAATTAATTATATTTGTCTTACAATGAAGTGTACTCGTAATCAAGTATATAAGATGTATAAAAAAAAAAAAAATTGACAATTTAGTTAAGACTGCAGATATTATAAATTCGTGGTAATTATTTTGTCTCAATCCCTTATAAAACGGACAAACAAGCAAAAATTATATTTATTTTCGGCAATTCTTATTTTCTACAGGTTACTTTTTATTCCCACAAAACGAACCGAATTCTATATTAAAGTTCGGTAAGACTGCATGTAACCTACTTAGTGCAATTTTAAAATGAGCTTCATTTTTCTTACTCTAAGTACTGTGTAAATGATACATTTTCTTTATACGATGAACAATACTCTAGCTTGCTTGAGCACGTCACAGCACAGAGGATATCACCCCTTCTTTCAGGGTACTTGCAGAGCAATGTCTGATTTGTTTTATCACAACACGCCTAGCTTTGTCAGGAAGCTCTCCACTTTACGGGCGGCTCGATGAACAAAGAAAAGTATGTAAGGCAAACATTCTTACACTGGCTCTTGCCCAACCAAACCAGGTACTGATTGTATGTGTTTATAAAGACATACACTAATAACATTTAACGAAGCCATACTCTGCTGCAGAGCTGTTTGTGACGGGGAGAGGCAGAACTATGTAGGGTTTCGTGCAACCTGTATGCTGCTGTCCGTTGACGTTGGCTCAAAACACGGTATTGGTTTACTCGTGGTAAAGGAACAAAACTTAAGGATCAACGGATCTACAGGGAATACGGAGAATATCATTGGTGACTCCTTGACCAGTTGACGAGAGCTTTGGAACCGGAAATATATCATGTCGTCACCTTGACGCCACGAGATACATGTGTTATATTTATAAATTAATATTATTTAATATCACTATATAAAACAAAACAAAACAATAATTCAATAACTCTATATGAGTGTAAATCAATAATGCATACATTCTACCTTCGAAGGAAACCAAACATTATTTATATATTTGTACAAATTAAGTACTTTCGATCACCTTTGATGTTGCTGCAGAGGGCCCAAGTTAGATGGGCAGGACGCATCGTCCGGATGCCAGAGGAACGGATTCCAAAACAGCTGTTTTATGGTGAACTCTGCGAGGGAGAGTGCGCTGTTGGATGGCAAAAGAAGCACTTCAAGGACTCACTGAAAGTGTCCTTGAAAATACCTTCATATCAACAGTGCCTCGTGGGAGACACTTGTACAAGGCCGTCCCTCCTGGCGCAGCAAGATCACTTTTGTCCCCCACACAGCAGAGCAGCAGAGAATTGCTGAAGCGCAGAGAAAACGTGCCACTCGTAAGGCCAGAGCTGCCAACATCTTTAATCTCTTTACTTACGTACCAACCCTTTCGTGCTCCACGTGAGGGAGAGACTTCCATGCCCAGATTGGCCTTACTACCCATCTCCGAACAGATCGCTTGACAACAGAAAACTGACTGTGGTTGTCATTGCCACCGAGGGACGAACACTAATATTTGTTTGTAAGTTCCATACGTTGAGTCTTGTATGATTACTCGTTGAAGTTATATGTTCTGATTCGTTCCATTTAGGAACGATATCATTTCGTTATATCAGTTGTTGAACTCGGTGCACATCATTCCGTTACATCCATCGCTGGACTATATGAGCACGAGCAATTTGTCAGATTAATTCATCGTTCAAATTACATTATTAATAAACATCTCAATCTCGAATGTTTCTTTCAGTGTCTTCGCTAAACCCATTCCCAACCCAGCTTCATCCTGGTACACATTTATTATAATTATTTTAATTCTTATTTGGATGATACTAGTTTATATGTACATTAATCTCTGTTCTTTCTGTTTGATATCTTTATCGAAACAAACATCACCGTTCCGCTTATTTGGATGAGATTGTGTAGATACTTTCTTTTCAAAACAATGGACATGCACATTCCAAAATTATATTATAAAAGAAAATTTGAAATAATTTAATTCACCAGGGTTTTCTGCACTTTCGATCCGTAGAGTTAGGTGACAGTGAATACAGACTTACAAATATGCGCTTTACGTCGCATACGGTGCAATAAAAATATAGTAATAGCTCTTGTTTGCACTGATGTCAAGTGATTTACACTGTAGACTAAAACTCACTTATCTGAAGTAGGTTTATTTATTCTGGAAAGAAATAATGCTATATTTTTCTGTAACATGACTATTTTAAGAACGATATGCCAAAAATTTCACCCATTCAATATCCCACCACCAACGAATACAGACTCTTAGATGTTCGCCTGTATTAAAATTATATCCATCATGCTCTTGAATTATTTTTGCAATGTTTTTATTCCACTGTACTTTGGCAACAAAAGCTACAAGGGCCGATGCGTTCAGGCGAGTCATAATGAATGACATGATCTGATGATCCATGTGAACATAAAACGGAGAATTTCATTATTCATACAGAAGCATATATACGCACTGAATGAATGAAATTAATAGATGATATATTGTCATACGTAGCCCTGCCCTCCAAAATATCAATGTCTTGTTTGTTTGGGGGGGGGGAGGTGTTGTTGTTTTTCTTTTAGTTCTGTATTTGGTAAACAGGTTACTTTTTAATGAAGATCAGAGTGTTAATTGTCAGAACCATGGAGCATGTTTGCATGGTAATTGTTTTCTTTTCAGCGATGGAGGTTGTCCCATCATTCATTTTGAATCTGTTATGCATACGTTATTTTGTTTTGTATACATTATTTTGGTAAATCAAAATTATCCGTATTGTTTGCTCAAAATGTTTTCGCCGAAGCAAACTTTACACATAAGAAAACAAAGCCAATAGCTCTGCTATTTTTATGTAACTTGAAATTATCCCCTAATTTAACTAGACAAAGGTACAGCACCAATAATGCCAACATAAGATGCTGGTCATCCGATCGAGGTCAGTGCTTACTGCGTGACCACAAGAACTTGACAAGAATTCTACAAAGGTCAAATTGAAATATCCACTAAAAACTGCAAATATGAAATATATTCGACTTCCCTGAACACCGTGAAGAATTCCAGTTTCGGAAACCCAGAGACGGGCCATAAGTTTGTCCCATCCTTCTAAAACAACACAACATACTTTTCTACTTTACGCCTTTAAATTGTAATTTATCATCAGCGCAAGGTAAAGTCATCATTACAACTTGCTTAAGATCTCAAAAATGTTGACTTTATGGACGGAACAAGCGCAGGAAACACAATGACGAAGGATCCATGAATTGCCGATCCTAGATCTGCAAAGCTTGTGACAAATCCTAAATATCTGGACAGATCCGTCGGTCTGGTCACCTTGCGGTTTTTCTCAAGATCTTAGTGTTCTCCACGTCTGTGAGCGCTGTATGCCTCCTGCATCTTTAAAAGTCATTCAAATCTGTCCTTTGAACCTTTGGTTGTAAAAATATAGCACTTGATGCTCAATTATAAAACTCTAAGTGCTACTGACCTTTTGGGGCACTACAACATAAACAAATACTGATCTTTTGGGGCACTACTCAGGGCAGGATGGGGGGTCCAGGGGGTCCGGAACCGAACATGCTAAATAAAAACGTAAACACTCACAAAAGTACAGTCACTTGTCACTTGAAATTTGACCATCTTTTTAATATGCGCACGTTTTTGGGGTATTATGCACACACTTTGAGTAAACAGACACATATACTTTTTCTTTGGTGCCCTTTCGAGGAAAGCCAGAGACCTTTTAAAATTAAGAATATTTTTGTGATTATATTCTTTTATACTTTTGTCGCCTTTTGAAGAATGTTAACATATCCACATTTATCTTGTATCCTGACAGTACTTGTAAGTTTATTTCGAATGGTTGAGATTCCTATAAGATTAGCAATTTTAGCCTAAACGTTTTAGAAGCTAAAATTTTAATTTGTACGTATAACCAGGACTGTGCTGACGTGCCGCAAAACCATAGAGATATACACCTAGTATACTGACATGAATACGACCCATGACATCAGAAAACAAAATTCTTTCGAAGATAACACCGTTTGACATTAAATACACATAATTAAGATGATAAATTTTCCATTTGCGAGAGAAAGAAATGAATGGGCCAGACACAATAGAGAATGGCGCCAGATGTCATATCTTATCTGTTGGCCTCGTTATCCACTTCGGCGCTCATGCATCACTGTTTAGTGCAAAATAAAATTTTGAATATAATGTTCTTAACAATCTAGTCGAGTGATCCGTCTAATCTTCCCCCCAAATCACTGTATTACCACC
>JAECUM010034925.1:0-53912 GCA_016617855.1 Megalonaias nervosa
GCAAGATCCAACAATCTGCCAATCAGAAAAGATATAACTATAAAACCTGCCAATCGGGCCCTACAGAAAAGATGTAAAAACGAATAGCTTCACAATCTGCCACTCAGGAAAAAAATAAATAAATAAATAAAAATAAAAAAAAAAATATAACTAACCATATATATCTCTTTCACTTAACCCTCTCTCCTGCTAACATTGACGACAAAATGAACAAAAACAACATACAACTGAAAGCAGCCATGCATAAATATACAGAGAGAGAGGAGAAAGACCAGAGGAAAGAGGGGAAAAAAATAATAAAAAAAATAATAAATAAATAACCAAAATTGCCACCGAAAGAAGAACAACATACAACCGAAAGCAGCCATCCACAGACATACAGAGAGAGAAGAAAGACCAGAGGAAGAGGCAAAAACAATCAAAAATTGCCAACGAAAGAAGAAATGGAGGCTAGATCCAATAATCCTTCACAATCTACCAATCAGAAAAGATATAACTAACCAACCTGCCAAACGGGCCCTACAGGAAAGATGTAAAAACGAATAGCTTCACAATCTGCCACCCAGGCCCTACAGAAAAGATGTAAAAACGAATAGCTCCACAATCTGCCACTCAGAAAAGATATAACTAACCAACCTGTCAAACGGCCCCGACAGGAAAGATGCAAGAACGAATAGATGGCCAGATTTGCCAGACAAACAACAAAGCAAGGAGCAGTCCAGGAAGCACTACCTGCTGCTCCACAAATCCTCGCCCCCCCCCCACACACATTAACACCCTCGCTGGGAACATCAAAACAGGTGCTAGGGCAGATATACTAGCAATACCTGGGTGGGATCCTGACCTCGACAAGCCTATGTCGAACAAAGACTTCCCCACCATGACCCCGGCATAAAGGTGTTTATATCGAATCAAAGGTAAGGGACAGTCCAGGATACACCCCACCTGCCAAAATTCCCCCCGACATGGACAAACTCAAAGGCAAGTGACAGTCCAGGCGGCTCTGCATGCTGCCCCACAAAATATCCAACCAAAGGTCTTCAATTTCATCACAGAAGACCAACGACACACAATCATGATCCTTTAGGACGGCGGCGCAAAAACATACAACCAACAATACCCAAGCGGTGCTAAAATTATAGGATGGCCCACATCCAGCAGATTGGGAAAATTTAGACCCATATAAGTACGCTAAGTACGCGAAATTCAAACACAAATATTTATTCTAAATTCACAACTCTTCAAAATTGGATAAATTGCTCAGGTGACTCACACATAATTGGCATAGGGACATCCAAAGGAACAACTGGAAACAATTAGAACAAAGTCTGCCCTGCTGAGATAAAGCAGGTTGGGCATGATCTTTGGTGAGGTGACGTGGGGGAAGGGGGCCGCGGTGGGAGACCTGGTAGTGGGTCTGCGGTTTGGGAGCGATGTAGGGACGTCCACTTTATTTAGGGGATATGATGGCACCATGCTCATACCCCGGATAACACGGCACCGGAAAGGCCCAGCCCAGGGCCAAGCGCCCCCTTAAGGGGACCGTCGCCCAGCCTAGGGCCACAACCAGTCGCAGAAGCACTGAGTGCATACGCGACTATAATCCGAATCGCCGCCAGTAGTTGTGTATGCCACAAGGGAGTCATATGGTTTATATAGAGAAATGACGGAAAAATTTATAGTGTCATACGAGAAATTAACATCGGAATGCAACTTGGTGGGCATACGAGAGATTGACATAGTGATGTAACGGTAATGGACACTGGCGAACAATGACAACAGTATTACAAGCCCAACACCATTTAACATCATGGTCAACAACCTCGGGGATTACATTAACAACCCGATCAATCTGTCACAATTTGCTGACGACAGCAGAATCTGGAAAGCAGGAAACCCAAACAACAAACACCACCAAATGGGCGGACAACTGGGGATTCAAGATCTCAAGCGCCAAAACCGTAGGAATGCTTTTCTCCCCAAACAATAGAAAAAACCCCAAATACCCCAAACTTTATCTACAAGGAGCACCTATACAGTTCGTCAAACAAACACACTTCTTAGGAATGCTACTTGACGAAAATCTCAGCTGGAAACCTCACGTTTGTGCAGGAAAGAAACGATGTCATATTTGTCACCAAATCGTGGACTTGGAACATGAATGCTGCATTAAAAAAAAACAGTCGAAACAGGAGGAAGATGACAAGAAGAAAGGGAATTTCATCTATTTCCATTTCGAATGCATGCAAGATACTGGCATTCACATTCCTAATGTCTGCGTGGCGCATCGAGCTTGCTAAAAGTGCATCTTTTTTCATTGCTCCCACGGTAGGACGTGAAAAATCTTTCGATGATCTAACTTGCTTCTCGATTTCGCCCGATAGATCTAGGATACTATCGACGACATGTGGAGTGGAGAAGACATTGAACGTAAAAAGACTGTCATCGCTATGCCACGGTGATGGCTGATAATTTCTTGGGATACGATGGACAATTTGTTCTAAAATACTATTCAGAACAAGTCACTGAATGCCCTAAATTCACCATGAACGGAGCCAAAACCATCTCCATGCAAGTGGGACTAGCACAATTTAAAGATTCCACGAGTTATTTTGCCATGCCTTGGAGTCGAATGCCTAAAATGTTTGGAATGACAGAAATGGCCAAAGGATATTTTCCTCATCTTTTCAATACCGAAGCCAATCAACACACCGTCCTACCACATTTGCCAGACGCCCACTATTACGCCCCCGACATCATAAGCACCGAACAACGAGAAGCGTTGTACGCTTGCTACCGCTCTCATGCTTCGGACCCCTTTGACTTTCAGGAAGAAATTTTAAAGTATTGTCGACTCGACGTGTACATTTTACGTCGTTGCTGTGGAAAATTTCGAGAATTGTTCATGGGGCACGGAAGGATCCATTCTTTGAAGGAAAACTGCACCATCGCCAAAGCGTGCTCCTTTGTGTACCGCAAACGATTCATGCCCGAGAACACCCTAGCAGTCGTACACCCTCAAACTGCTGAGTTCATCGAGTGTCGATAATAGGTCCAAGCTCTGTGTTGGCTACATTACTTGTGCAAAAAGGAAGACACATGGATCCAACATGCCAAAAACGGAGGAAGTGAAAAGAAAATTGGAACATATTCGGTGGATGGTTGGGACTTAGGAGACCTCAAGATCGTGCACGAGTTTCAGGGATGCTTATTTTGCGGACGCCCTACCTGTTACCCTCCACGTGACATGAAAAACCCATTTTCAGAGCGTGCCATGGAAGCCTTATACGAGGAAACTTGTCGACGTCGCTTAAAGTTAGAACAACAAGGTTAACGAGTAATTGAAATGTGAGAATGACAGCCGTTTAAAAACCGATCCCGAGTTTAAACACATCGTGGAAAGTTACAACCTGGTGGACCCTCTAGACCCACGGGACAGTTTGTCTGGATGACGAGCGATTGCCACATACTTGCTACACCACGAGGACGAGGAGAAAGGAGAAGAAATCAGATATTTGGACGTGTGCTCGCTGTATCCTTATGTGTGCATATATCGTCACTTTCCAGCGAGGCACCCACAATTGGTGACGGAAGACATCAACGTGAAAAACATTCGTCAATGCGAAGGACTGAATAAATGCAAAGTCTTGCCTCCCACCGACTTGTACTATCCCGTCTTACCTTACCATTGCCAAGGAAAACTAATGTTTCCTTTGTGCCGTATCTGTGATGAAACTTGTAACCAAGACCAACCGTGTCATCACTCCAAGGAAGAACGCTCTCTGACAGGAACATGAGTCAGCGTGGAATTGTTTTGCGCTCTGGAACTGAGATACCAACTATTAGAAGTGCACGAAATTTACCACTTTCCCCAAGAAAGAAAAGTACTAAAACTCAATCAAGAAGCCAGTGGCTATTCCTCCTGGTATTAGACTCCCGAACACCAAGTCAAATTCAAAGAGGAATACCGTTCCAAGGAAATCATTACTTTAGACCACGTCGAAAAAACGAAGGAAGAGGCTTGTTTTCCAAAGTCATGTTGAATTGGTTGTGGGGAAAAATGGCACAACGGTCGTGTTAACCCAGTGCGGAGTACTTGACAGAGCACTCTCGCTATTACGACATGATTCACGATAAAAGAAAATATATGAAACACGTGTACGTCGTTCGCCAAGATCTGATTCTAGTCAATTACGAAGACGAACAAGAGTTTTTACAGGCTGGCGAATTTGGAAATGTTATCATTGCTGTCTAGGTGACTGCCCACGCTCACTTAAAATTGTACGAAGCGTTACACCAGTTAGAGATCATGTCCTGTACTTTGACACATACAGTTGCTTCTACATCCATCGCCCTGATTATCCTCACCCTGAAATCGAAGGAGACCGTTTAGGAGCCTGGACGGACGAACACAAGATTCTGAGTTTTGCAAGTGGTGGTCCTAAAAATTAGGGTTACGAATACCAAAACAAACAAGGAGAATTGCACACCGACTGCAAAGTCAAAGGATTGACGCTGAATCAACGATCGAGTCAAGTGGTGAAATTTGGCGTGCTGAAAGAAGCTTTGCAGCCTGGAGAGGATCAAGACATTAGAATGACCACCTATGAACCGCACAAAATTGTAAGTTTACCCACTCATCAAATCGTCAGCCGACCCTTGGAAAAAATATACCAAATTATATACCAGAAGTGAGTGCGACTTCCCAACCACATCACTTTACCATACGGACATTCTGATATTAACCGGTATATAAATGGGAAGTCTCCCAAGTCTGACTTTCAGTGACGAAGAGAAAGCCTGAGCTACAAAGATGAATCATATCATACAGACGCAAGCGAACAATGTGTTAAAGTTCAGTGATAAACTAGAGTGCGATGCAGTGCCTTGCGACTCCAGCAATGCAGTACCCTGCGACATCATCGATTCAGCACGACATGGATACTTCTCTACTGCTACCACTACGACCACCATAGAAAGTGATGATGTGCTTGTAAACCCTTACGGATGAGAAAATGATGCTATTTATTTACGTCCACCAGTCAGTGGAATGGATGCTACACGGCCACTCAGTCTTAGCCATCGCAGTGATACCGTGCGTTTGTCATACTACAGATCTTATCCATGCCTGAGCAAACTGTTTCGGACATCACCCCACCTCATCGAAATGCACTAGTCAAAGAAGAATACTCGTTCCCTGTGGCTTTGCCTGGCTACTGCAACTTTGAAAGTCCATTTCAAACGTTCAAATGAAAGTGGTCTAATTATCTAGGAGGGCCTACACCCGAAGACTTATCCAGAGCTGGATTTGTATACTTGGGAGAAGGAGATAAATTCATGTGCATCAGTTGCGGTGTGTCGCTTCACGAGTGGGAGCAGAAAGACTCGGCTTACCTGGAACATGCTCGATGGTCTCCGCACTATCACTACCTACCTTTATTGGGACCCAAGTTATGTCGTCATGGATACTTACAAGAGAACATTTGTGGTTTGTCTGTGGAGTTGAGAGAACTCATTTACAAAGAGTTCGTTAACATACAAGTGAAACACAAAGGCACGTTCGTTCATCCATTTCTTTTTTAAACTCTGTTCCAAATTATACGAAGACTGATTCTTGGAGGATACTACTTGAGTCACAAATATAAACAAGGCTATTGGCCACGATCCTGCGATGTCTGATTATTGGGGGACACTATTTCTATCACCAATATAAACGAGATTATAAAAGCCTACCATCATGTCATGACCTTTATCAGTAGCTTTGCAACAGATTCCGTGGAAGGAACTCAGGGACCATATTCAGACCTTTGAAGATTACCAAAACCTTTTACAAGAACTGTTTCTTTTGAATTTTTGGCGCCATGTGTCGTGCGTCTTAGTGACCACGTTTTCGGCATTTCGTTTACCAGCAGATTCCTTGTGGACTATTTACTAACAGTACCTACAAAGACATCATGATTGCTCCTTTAAATGTGCACGAGAAACTGATTCTGTTAAAAACATTGCGCTTTCATATCAATACTTCTCAACCTCTACGTGAAGAAAAGATTCTTAAAACTTTATCGACTTGGGATGCTTACGAAGATGTGTGTGTGTAGCTTGTGACCTACACCCTCACTAGAAAGGTGTAGGTGATTAGAAAAGTCTTGGCTTCGATGCTTGGGCGCAAGAATTTGCTGACTATGCCAAAGCCATTTGTAATTGATTTCAGAAAAAAGTGGAATTAAAACGTCAAATGAAAAATGTGACATTTAAAGCTGTGTTAGCCAAAATGACAGAAGAACCCGACACAGAGTAAAACCAAATTCAGGACAGAAGTAACGTCGTCGACATCGACACGAATGAAAAGCCATTCTGGGAGGAAACATTGGAAGTTGTCAATAATGTAGACTAAAGGAACATTACAGAGTGGCCCTATAAATTCTAACACACTACATATTCATCGGAAATGTTGTACAGTGACTTGTTTGTATTGCATTGTGACCCTTTTGCTTTGCATGTTAGCCATGTACTTAACCATTTGGCTCTCATGTATTTTTGTATTTCGTGTCAAATCGCAATTTTTTAACACTCAATAAACGTGTCCTGAAAAGTATAAAATCTCTTGTCTATGTTATTTTCACAATTCGGACATCTTTGCTATGGATAAATCTTCCTTTTCTGCCTCTTCCCCTGCTCTTAAAGTCATTGATGAAAAGTTAGATCGTTCCAGTTGGGAGGCACTGTATCTTCGCCAGCCCTGTAACATGTTGATTGCTGGACCGAGTGATTCAGGCAAAACCGAATTTGTCAAATGTTTGATCGAACATGAAACCCATTTAATCGATCGTCCACCTCAACACATTGTGTGATGTTACAAAGAGTGGCAATCGGCTTACAGCCTCCTTGAAGAAAGTCAAGGAGAATCCATTGTCTTTGTGGAAGACATTTTTAGAGAAGACGACGGGATCGTGTCTGACACGAGTCAAACACATCTGGTCATCTTCGTCGCCATGTTAAGATAAGACGAAGAAGAAATTAAGGTTTGGTGTACACGCAAAGGGCATCATCGCAGCAATGCCTGTGTCATTTTCATTACCCAAAATTTGTTTCAACAAAGTAAAGCCTGTCGGACCATCAGTCTCAGTGCTCATTACGTGGTTTTGTTTAAAAGTCTCGGAAATAAATCTTAAGTGCAAATGTTTGCCAAAGAGTTAGACACTCCTTGGCTGACTTGTGAGTACGACGATGCCACTAAAACACCTCATGCGTATTTACTCGTCGATTTAAAGCCCACCACACCTGATTATTTGCGAATTCGTACCCATCTGTTTCACGACTGGTGCCAAGACGGAGGGCCAGTCGTTTACACGTCCCCGTTGGCTTAAAAAACTTTAAAAACCTCCGAAACTTCTTGTCTGTCTCACAAATCGTCAACATGACTTACTTTCAATTTCATCTTCCAGCCAAATTGATTCGTGCCCTGTACAACATCAGTCGTGAAAAAATCCACGGATGTGTACGCATGTGTTAGATGCACGTCTCACAGAAGTCTTACGATGGTTTACAGTGACAGCACGTCAATTACTTCAAGGCATCATAGACATCCCTCATCAAACCAAACTTTTTTTGACAAACATAAAGTAGCCTTGTAGCAACTGGCAAATCCCAGAATCGATACTCAAACCAAAAAGCAAATCATTTTGAAATCTGGAGGTAGCGGTTCTCTCAGAGGTGTCATCATTCGTTCCCTCTTAAAATGGGATCCTAATGCCTCATAAGCAGCCATCTGCAAGAAAAAAACCACTCCACAAAGACGATCAAGAAGAAAATGAGTGGCACGACCTAGTCACATCAACAGAAAAAGAAAAGTCCCATGAAAACAGCTTCTACCCAAAAAAGAGGCATTGCTACCTGAACGCAACCCTACTCCTCCAAACCACGACCCTTGGTGACCATGTCTCCAGCAGCAGCTTTTTCCACTTCGCCCTTACTCATGATGCCAGCCAAACCCGATTTGACACGCATCTTTTCCGATTTGATGAAAAATGGAAACTAGTTTTTAAAGGAACTTCTCCGGCGACAACCTCTTCTTGTTCTTGTTTAGAAACAGCGGCAGCCGCTGAAAAGTACCTTCCCCAAGATCAAAGCCCAAGAGAGACCGGGAGTGTTACAGAGTTTACTGCCAAACAAGAACTGTCATGATTTAGTCCGTTGGAAAACCCTCAATGTCGAGTGATACCCATCATGAAAATGATACGACATACCGACAATCCGTAGAGGCATATTCCAGTATAAAAAAGACCCGTGCCAATTGATTCGTTTCAGTGATTCTTTGCTCCGGAAAGAAAAAAGATGTCATCCAAAGGAAGTGCACACTACCACCGTCATTCCCCTGTCAAAAAAGGATAAAAGAAAAGGACTTCCTCCTCGTTTAGCAACACATTGGGACGTGTTGTCTTGTCGAAAGCCCATCCACCCATGCGGAAACAACTTCATTCAATGTAATGTCCCCGATTGATAAAATGAATTGATTCTCAGAAGTTTGGTTATTTGTAATTGTTCTACTGCCAACTCACAATTAATCATTTAAGAGTAGGTAACATACGGGGAGTTGTGAATGCGGTAATTAGCATACAATTAATTGATACAGATTTGTGACCGTGTCTGAACATTGAATTCAAATAAGAATCTCTTCAACAACTCCAGTTTATATTAAAAAATAATGATAATATTGGTGAATATACAATACCTAGCTTTGAAAGAAATCTAGACCAGTCTTTATCATACCCCTTCCGGAACGATCAGCAGTTTATGATACCTGTCCAATACAATACGACCGTTTGACGAGTTGCTTTAATTAGGAAAAAAAGTAAATAATTCGTATCAAAATCACTCCAATCATATTTTATTTTGCTCTGTAATACTATTCAAACAAAAACAAATCAGAATTCCTGTGTGTACACCGATATATACACCTAGAACATGTAAATACAAGTGCATTTCGGTGTATTTCGGTTTTTCAGTGTATTTCGGTGTTTATAGTAACCAATTTAAATAAAATATTGGGAGCACCCCACCCCAATCCCCATAACCAATCCTCACAGTGGGGACATCCTTCACAATGCATAACAAAACCAAGCCTTTCACACTTAGTGTAAGACAAACATGTATAACAAGACCATGCCTTTCACACTTAGTGTAAGACAAACATGATGAACATTAGACCAAGCATTTAAAGCTTCCACACTTAGTGTGTGCCAAACATGTTGTATGGATCCATGTTTGTAAAGGGAGACCAGCAGCTAGAAATAGCATGTTGTGGATTTGGACAAATTGTACAGTTCAGGTTTCAACATTAACTAAAGCAAGTTGTTGATGCAAGTCACAACATACCTACTGTGTTAAGCTGGTACATTGGGGAGGAGGTGGAATGATGTAACTTGCAATTTAGCTCATTTATATATTGCAGCCATCTCTCCCCAATAATATTAACTGACTGATATCAACATAAGGCAAATGTTCCTGTGCTTTAGTCAGACCCCTCCACAATGGCTTCTGTGCCATGTGACTTGTCAACGGGCTTCTCAGGTTAGCTCTTTTTGGGACTGTGGTAAAAATAGTTATCACATACATATATGGTATGTATTAAGGACAAGAATATGTGAGCCACATCATATATCTCCATAAATAATCATAACAATAAAATCATGCTGTACATAATATTATTGATGAACATTGCCTCAGAGTTATGCTACTCTTACAAGACCAGTCAGGGTTAAGCTGCTGTTTTGTGTGTTTGGCCAAGACTCTAACTCCAATTGCCCCAGCATGAAAAAACCAGCTGATCTGCAGATGAACACCCTTTTCATGGATGCTATGATAAGGGTGGTGCAATGTTATGTTTAGGTGGATATAGACCAAGTTTATTTTCCCTCTTGCTCAGAGCTTCTCATCTACTCCATAATCTAAATCACCTGGAAGTTCTTTAATGTGAACATAAGAATGATAAAGGGTGAGAATCTTTGTAACAATAATTGCCTGTTCTCAATTTCCAGTAGCTAGGTGTGGAATGTTAATTAATTTTAATATTTAAAGAACAAGAATCTAGACATGGATGAAGTGAGCTTCTCTGTCTCATCACATGTAGGTAGGGCTGAGAATGTGAATGGTCATGAAGTTTGAGCTACAATAGATGTATACCTGACACTAGAAAAAAAACAAAGAAAAATAACTTGATTATAGTTTATCACAGGTCTTCCATATTTCATTGAATGTGTATGATTTCTGATTTCATATATCATTCCAATGTTGCAAATTTTCCAGAAATTAAACACAACCCTATTTCAATATATATCCATGATTCTTTTTATGCAGTGTGCAGAAATTTTACATAGTATGTCTTGGAGAAAGAACAAAACATAAAGAACACAGACATTATATACTATCAAGATGTTTAAATGACCATTGCCCATTTCACACATAATCTCCAATTATATAAGATGCATGCAACTAAATTCACCATTGGCTGAAAAAAGCCACCAAAATTATTCTTACATCCTGAAAGATGAACTACAAAGTTAAATAGTTTCTGATGAGCTACTGATGAGTGACCTTTCTGAAGAAAAACTAAACCACAGGGAAAACTAAATAGATCCACCCTATGACATCAACTGCATTAATTGCTGTTGGATGAAGATTTTGTAATTGCAAGTAAAGGTTTGATGTAATTTGTCAAATACAATGACAATATTAATATTGAATTTTATTTGTTAATATATAAACTCTACACCATAATAATGCAATAGGTTATCATCCACATTATTGCAGGATAGACACTGAATGTCACAAATTCTGTTGTTTTTTTTTCAAGGAAGGTACACATTCATCATAGAAATCTTTACTTTTCAATTTAATCTCTTGTCATTTTAGCACAAACATGGCATTTTTTCTATGAGAAGTGGAAATATTGTGTACATGAATTATATCTGAAGACCAATTTATTATAAGTAATCAATTCAGCTCTTGGACCAGTGTGTGTGTGTGTGTGTGTGTGTGTGTGTGTGTGCAAACAAACACACATATACTTTAACTAGTCTACATCTGTAGCTTTTGCTAAGTGATCATAAAGTTAACTTCACAAATATGCAATGAGCATGATGATGTGGTCAACCTAAGTGCTGAATTACAGAACTCTCATATTCTTCTTTTCAAATTTAAAAAGCACTACTGATTTATCCATTTTCTGATCCAATATGTTTTATAGTTAAAAAAGGTCCCTCTCCACTCAAATTTTTCAGTCATAGAACATATGTAAGTCACATCAACAGACACTTGTTTCTATCAGTAAAAAGTGAGAAACTAATGATAACACCCTTCTCTGCTCTCAATCAACACAATTTAGGTAACAAACTCTCACAGTTCAAAATCTGACCCCTTGATGACTGTACTAACTCTCTTAATATAATATCTGTGCATTTAGTCACTTATAACTTACACCACCATAAAGAAGACGTTCCAGGTCCTCCTCATGTATGATTTAAGTACCTTACTGTTGTTTTAATGGCACCATTTATTTGAAGTTTCTCCACTGCTTCATATCTTGTGTACTTAACACTGTTTGGAGGACAACACTTCCAGCCTACTTTGGATTCAAAGTCTCTAGACTGCTTCAGCGATACCTTATGCAAATGAATTCTTAGTCATGACCTTCATGTATAAGTGTACAAAAGAGTAAATCATCAGACTTCCTGAAAAACTGTACACAATTTTATTTTCCAAAAATACTCCTGAGAGAAAATAAACTTTATTTTAATTTTAATTGTTTTTATTTTTGGTTATTCATTTTTGATACAGTATACATAATGCTTCAATAGTTGCATTCTCTATGAAGTAGACTGGAACTTCAAATAAAAGTGGCAATTAAAATGACAGTAAATTACTTAAATTGTACATGGGGGAAACATCTGGGATATACTTTGTGAGCGTCTAAATGTGCAGACAGAAGAAGACAATTAGCACAGAGGTGTTAGGCTTTGAACCAAGAGTCAGTTACTTTGTGTTAATTGAGAGTACAGAAAGGGCTTATCATTAGTACACTCCTTTTTACTAACAGAAACAAGTGCCTGTGGTCTCATTGATAAAACCTTTTTCACTTAACATCAGACACCATTGTTTTAAAAGAACTGACTGGTCCACTAAGCCAATCTATTCATCAATATAATGAATATCTAAGATACATGTTGAAAATAAAGAAAACCAACTGTTTTCTTGGAAATGTGTCATATACAGCTGCTATCCATTAAAAGTAATGAAAGTAGATGTAGGTCTACAAAAGACAATCTCATGTTATTCTAACACAGCAGTCCTCTTTTTTAGAATATTCTCAAATTTATTTGATCTGTGGGACTAAAGAGATGACAATAAAACAATAAACACACCTTTTTATAATTTATTTTTATTTTCTTTTTAATGTACCAAAACAGCATAATCCATATACAGGTGAGCATAAGTTGCAATTAGATGAAAAAAGCCTGATGATTATTCCAAAAACATATTGGCTAGCAATATGACAGCTGAATTTGGTAAATATTGCTCCATTAGCATGTCGACTATTATTGAAATCAATGCAATAAGAACTGCCATTGCTACACTACTGACCAATTGAGCAAGATGAATAAACAATGGATCTTGAGGTCAATGTTACCAGAATGCAAGCTACTCCAGAGACACCTAGATGTATCTTCAAATCAAATACAGTTAGATTTAATTGAACAATTTTGATTATCCTCTCAAGCTTAAATGTCCACTTCTAGGCATGTCAATGTCACCTTGAAAATTGGGTAAATTTTACCAAAACCTAATCAAGTTATGGGAATATTCTACGGCAGCTGCATTGAAAATAAAGTCTTGTTTGGTACCATAATACCAGGTATTTTTTGCACACAAAGTTATGTTGTTTTCCATGAATATACTGTGGTCATGTGACCTTATAAATTGGATCATGGTCACCATGTGTAACTAGATCACAGAACCCAGTCAAATCATCACCACATCCAATTAGTTCTGGTCTGGTCCAATTTTTGTGAGCTATGTTGCTCACATATAAAGAATTGCAAAGAAAATGACAGATACATGGACAACAGAAAAGCTAGTTGACAATAATAATAATAATAATATCCTTTTTTTATCCAAGGTGACACAATTAGTTAATAGCAATAGTTTACAACATGGCCCCTGCAATTAAAACAAATACACAATAAAAATATATGTATAATTAGTGAAGTCTACAATATTAACATCTACTGCATAAAGGAATACAAATATAACAAAAGTTAATACAAATTATACAAGGTTAACAATATGTTATCACACAAATGCATCATAGCTTCCAATTACAATTTTGGTCATAAAATCAGGAATGCAAATTAAAATATCTACAGTGTTATAGTTTTTTTAAACCTAAAACTTTGGTTATTTGTTTAAAATGATGTGGCAAACTATTCTACAAAACTGTACCTGTGTAAGGAAAAGATTTCTTAAAATACTCCATCTGAACTTTGGTGCATATAAATCATTCTGTACACTCGATCATGTACTCCTTGTGCTAATGTCATATAAAAACTTAAAAACACAATCTGATCTAATGAATATATTGTGTTTCTTTACCAGTGGCATGTATCAGCTCCCACAACTGCTCAGTCCCATATCATAAATGGACCCCTCCACAACTCCAGAACCAACATGACGAACCATACACACACAGATCACTCTCCCACAGCATGCACATGAAGAGTAAGGCCCCTCTATACATCAACACAAATGGTAGTGAAACCACTCCTGCACAAAATGAACATGGCAATTCCAGCTACACTTCGATATGCTCACATGAAAACCCAACAAACCATAGATGTAGAAGCCACTTGCAATGACAAGCTGGATGAAATATAAATTCATCTTACAACATTCTTTTTATTATAATTTAACCTTGGTTGACTTCAAAATTCTGAGCTGGCATGCCTTGATTACCATTCATGCCTTGAGTGCCCATCAGCTCTGTATGTTATTGTTGGATTGGATTTCCCATCATTACCTCTCGCACATTCCCAATGCATGCTGTTGATGCCTAGCCTGATTTATTGGTAACTTGGCTGGGAGGAATTATTTGGTAACAAACTATCAAAAGCTGATATATCCAGAGGTTTACTGGGCTGAGATTTTTGTGTATTCATCAAACTCTGGCTGACAGATGATTCGCTCATCGCTGGCTGCCAGATAATGCACCCTGGAAACCCAATGTTCTATATAATATGATAAAGGAACTGTGACCCATTGTGGATCCTTTTGGAAGCCATGCTCACTAGACCAGAAATAAAACCTGGGGTCACTGATGCAGAAGGAGTCCTAGTAACTGTTCTTGATGGTTGAAGATTTGAATTCATTGATGATACAAGGGTTTTAATGTGAGTGCTAGAGGTAGTCTTACTGTAAAATGAGCAGCAGTTGTTGAACTCTCAGCTATAAAGGGGTGGAGGACATAATTTGAATTGCATAGAGTACACCGGTCAACATTTTACAAAACTTAGTATGCAGAGAACAAACCTACCTACCTATCTAGCAGGTTAATATTATTTCTCTGGGAAAATTAATTCTGTTTACATAATGAATTCTTTCTTCACAAAGCCTTCCAGAACTTTGATTGTTGCCTGTACACTGTAGTCTGAATCTGCAGTGATGTTAAAGACCAGGCTGCTTTGTTTGCTTCCACTTCTGAACTTTGGTTCTCCTACTGGAGTTCTACTCACTGAAAGCAAAGAGAAAAAAGATTTTGCTAAAATAAATGTCATAGGGTACATTGTAAATTGTTGATATAATACACACTTAGAGTTCTTTTTCCAACTGTACAATTTGTGTAGAAGCAAACACCATCTGTATTTATTATTTCTGCTGTTATTGCTGATCATGGACAAAACCTTCTGGAAGTTATTTCATGCAGTAATTTAGGTAACTACAGTGGTTTCACTGTCTAATGGTTGTCTATTGAATCACCTATTGTCCACTAGTTTATTTTCCATTTTGAATTTTAAATACTCTGCAGGCTTTCAAAAAACCCTATTCTGATATCCTGAAACTGTATATACTATCGAAAATGAATATAAATTTTGAAAATATGGTGTCCACAAAATTATATGTTTGAGTTACTGTAATGATGGTATTCAAGTTAACTTTCAGAGTTTAGATGCAGGAGGGAGGGTATAGAGCTGAATGAATAACTGAACATTTGAAACAGAATACATTTCTATGAATATTCAAATACAAAATTTGTACTAAAAAGTTTCTTTGCCTAGTGAGTTAGTGAGTTTAGTAAAAGATTTCAAACAGGGCAAAATGTATAATATGCAATGATCGATTTGCTGAAAAAGAACAACTTCAAACCTACCAAATTGCCTGTAATTTTTATCAAGGCTCACAAGGTAATCATATTGTCAAATTTCTAAATAAAGTCATATTGCTCAAAACATCACCATTTCTATTCATTACCATTCAGGTGCTCTTGAAATAATAAAGGGTAATACTGCAAATTGATGATAAAAGCCATCTTACACCTGTCTCAATGTACATCTTAGGTCTAAGATGATGTCAAATTACCTGTATGGGTTTCAGTGAAAATTATTTATACAACTTGAATATGGTTTTTTGTGGGTTAGCAGAAACTCCCCATGTCCAATATGGGCATTTAATAATTGGTCAAGAAGTCAGTCCCATCAGACATGTCCAGTATATTTGAAAACTTCAAGAGGCCTGAATTAATGTATCCAAATTTAATTATATTAACTTGGCTATGTATCCATGTAATATTGATTGTGGACAAATCAATTTTCAGAGAAACTGTTAAGATGTTCAGGCATTTAACTGAACAGATATACAAGTTTCTGCCATTCTTTACCAACAATTCATCTAAAGAACATTTATGGTTTTACCCAGTTTACGATAAATGGACAATATTCAATATTCATTTTAGTTTTGCTCTGAATCCTAAAAATTTACTAAAGGCCCCATTAATTAGATGACTGAATACACTGTATTTTCAATGTGCTAAGTAGGGAATGCCTATAAACACCAAAGAAGACAAAGAGTGAAAATGATATGATTGTGTTTGCAGGTAGATATGGTCAAAACTGATCTAAACATTGTAAACATTTGAAAGAAAGAAATTATTTGTCAGCAAATTTTAGCAATATGTGCCAGACTGTGGAATTAATTTGAAAGTGGATTCTTCCATTTTAGTCAATAATCAACTGATGCCATAACTAGACCAGGCAGTTGCTGTAGAAGGAGGAGGAATGAACTCTGGTGGCAGTTGGCAGAAAACTTCTTCAGTCAAAGCCCATAAGGCTGAGTCTTAACGCATCATGTAAAATCTAATGACAACAAGGGAACTTGCAAGCAAGTTTCATTGTCTTTGAATAAGGTGTTGAAGCTAATGTCTCTTGTGCTACCTACAAAGTAGTTAGAGAAGAATGTTGAGGACAGCAGCTTACTAACTTGCAGAACGTCCCAAGCTAGATACAGTGACTTCCAAGCTGTCACTAACAAAGTGAAGAGACATCTCTTGAATACTGAGGCACTAAGCAGGGTATCATACACAGGCAAAGCCTAGTGGCACTATGCAGGTTAGACTGATCCATGACAGTGACTGTATAACCTGGTTTTGTGAAACTGGACAAAGCTAATTCTTCTGGTGGCTGAAAGGTATGATTGATCATTGTCGTGACCCATTATGATCAGAGGTATAGGGCACAGTCCGGTCATGATGCAACAGGGACCAATCTTGGTTGGCATAACATTGTCCAGTTCTTGAGGCTAGGATTGGGTACGGGATATTGATCCACGTAGCCAATCCTTAATTCTGATATGCAAGATAGTAACCAGGACTATTTGTTTCCTCTCAATCTCACTCCCCAGCAAGTGACATGGTTTTGAACCCAAGCATGCAAACTGATGAGATCCTCACCCCTTCTCCACCTTCCCTCTTAGTATGCCTAGTACTGTCACCCACGGAATTCTGTCTGTATTATACAAGTCTGACATGTATTCGTTGACTGACAACTGGAGTAAGCTACACATGTATAGTGGTTGTCAGTCTGGTCTTGCCCATGGTCTAAATCTGTAAACAAGATAAAGCAGGCAATATATACAGGTGTAGTGCAGTATGCATCCTGCTTTATGAATGTTAGAGTGAATGTGTACAGCTACACACTACAATAATTACCTGTGAAAGTGCCCATGTGGATGCCCATACAGCTAGAGTACAGGGGCATGGCTATTAATACTTGTGAAGTGGATGCTAAATTATAAATTCAAATAAATATTGCTTGTAGGAAAGACCAATTGACTGCCTATACAAATAAAATCACTGGAGCATTGCTTACAGTAATTATGAAGTATATGCTATAACCAGGGTTCGAACTGAAATTAAATTTTAAAAGTTGAGGGCATTTTTATTTTGTTTTTCAAGGTTTTAAAGTTTTTGATTTTGAGGTTCAAGATACAAAGCAGTTATAAGATTATCTAAATGGTGAGCATACCATTTATTAATAATTTGATCAAGTATGCTTTGAGTTTGTTTCTAAATAAAATACAAATAAAAATAAAGTGAAAATTAACAAATAATTAAAAAAACAAATACCTGTAACTCTAAGAAATCTGCAATGCTTTGTCGACCGCTAGGCTAGTCTAATGAAAAACTATATGCAAAAAGGCATTTCTGCAGTGCTGGGATAGAAGTGTTCATCATTTTTACAAATGTTTCAAGGTATTTTCAAATTTAGTTAGGTTTCCTTCATTTTTATGGCTTCTTTTAGGTTTCTAAGGTCAAAATGAAATTTTAGGTTTTTCAAGCTTTTTTAGGTATACTTCTAACCCTGTATAACTAAATTATGCATAGAAAACTTACCTATATGTATCTGACAATGATGTAAACTATACAGCAATATAACTGAGTTTTCTATAGTACACACCACACACGCACATAACAATGCACTTAATTATCATTATTTATTCTTACAAAGTGGCTGCTATAATATCAACTGTAAGACAAATTGTTACCTGTAAGAAAGGCCAAAATGACAGCTTATACGGGTAATATCAGTAAAGCATCACATATATAACTATGAAGTGGATGCTAAGACTAAATTGATATAGAAAACTTATCTGTCTATATTTTACTCCAGTGTGCGTCATTAAATTCCAAAAGAATTACGTTGATAGAAGTGCAATTTCTGGATGTAAACCTTATCAAACCATTGTAACAGATTTTATCTATAATATTTCATGGACATAAATTTCCCTTGTGCTGATTACATCAACTTCAGCAGGTGAGTTCAATGACCATTAGCTTTCTTTTGTGAAAATGGGAAACAGATTGTTCTAACAATAAGAATGCATGGGCAGGTAATTGTAATGTTATTTGTTATTGAAGAATAACTGCAGAAGGCGTTCTATACTATTCATTAAATACAAGACATCATTACAGCTAGGAAGGGGAGTAAAGACTGCCCTGAAAGTATTTTTCCTATGGAACTTAAACCCTAGTGAACACTTAACATAAACCAGCTGTTGGTGTGTATCAGTTCCAGTCCAGTGTGGAATATCTGATTACTTTTACTGTCAAGTGATATTTCAAAGCTAATTAGATTAAGGCTTACACTACATTTCCCCTCCTGAGAAAGTTAACATTAAAATGAAATGTGATCTGATGACCGCATGTCTAAACAAGCTACATCAGCTTCATTTTTACAAGTTTCGTCTCTCAGGTGGTTTAGACAGTCTTCCCAAACGTGTAAACGTGTGAAATATCTGTTTTGACTGGTTGGCACTGCTTTGCTTTCATCTGAATCAGTCAAAGTATCAGGGTGTGAAACAGTCACTGACAGGCTCCGATAATGTAGTAGGCATGGGAATTAAATTTCTCCTATTACGCCGTATCTCTCCCTCGTCAGTTACTACCATGTATGAACGAGGTGTAGATGCCTTTGATTTAACAATGCCTGAAGAAAAATGATCTTTAATCCATACTTTATTCCCTACCAGAAGTTTTTTCATATTTCGGTCGCGATGTCGACGATCATAATTTCTCTTTTGAGTTTGCTTTTGATAGTTTTCTGATTTCTTTAGTTTCATTAAATCTGGCCATTTTGGCTGTACGTTTTTCAGTGCCACTGGCAAAGTAGTTTCATATTTCGGGCGCGATGTCGACGATCATAATTTCTCTTTTGAGTTTGCTTGTGATAGTTTTCCGATTTCTTCAGTTTCTTCCCAACAAACTGATGTTTTGGCGCGTTCTCGGCATTTAACTATGCCTTGGTGACCATCGTGAAATTCTCTCTAGGATTTCTTTTTGAAGTGATTCTGGTACGACCAGGCGTGTACCTTTCATTAAAAGACCATTTTGAATTGTAAATTCACCTCTATCTGCCCAGTACGATTTAAGTTTTCCGTCAATAGTGGATTTCTCTGGCCACCCCTTTTCACAGAATTGTACAAGTTGTTTGCAGATCGAATCATTTCAATATTCAGACTTTATTTGTTCAAGTCGAGTATTTGATGCGGGCAAATTACTAACTACGAAATCAACATAGGCCTTAGTTTCAGCCTGAAATTCTCTATCACTCTCAGAGTGATAACTTAAAGGTGCTCTGGATAGAGCATCAGCAGTTAATAGATTTTTGCCAGCAACATGAACTATTCAAAAGTTGAATCTCATCAAACGCATTCTAAAGCGTTGAATTCTAGGGGGTAAATCTCCCAAGATTTTTGTGCTCATTAGTGGTATAATGATTTATTGTATGTTTCTAGTTTGAATTGTGACCCAATTAAATAGCTACTGAAGCGTTCACATGCCCAAGTGATTGCAAGGGCCTCTCTTTCTATTTGAGCATAGCGTTGCTCAGTTTCTGACATACCTCGCGATGCGAAAGCCACCGGTCTCAGAGTGCTACCGTGCTTCTGCCGTAGCACAACACCTATTCCAAATGAAGGTGCATCTGCAGATACAATTATTTCTCTATTTGGATCATAATGTGCTAAAGTTGGTGAAGATATCATTTCTTGCTTGATATCTCTAAAAGCTTGTTCTGATCTGGACCCCAAGTCCACGAGCTTTTACTTTTCTAAAGCTCACGTAATGGTTATGATTTTTCTGCCAAATTTGGATTAAATTTGCCAAGCTGATTTGCCATACGGAGAAATCGTCGTATGTCTGTTACACATTTCGGTGTTTCCATTTCAGTTATAGCTCTGGCTTTTACCGGATCAGGTCGGCATCCATTTTCGTCAACAACATGCCCAAGAAACCTAATGGATGGTCTCGAAAATTCACACTTTTCTGCGTTCAAAGTGACGCCGGCCTTTTGAATTGATTTCATGACCATTTCTAGTCTTTCGTCATGCTGTTTCTGCGTTTCCCCAAAAACAAGAACATCGTCCATGTGACAGAGTGTTCCACCATGTAGCTCCAGAGTTTCTGACATCCTTTTCTGAAAAAATTCAGGCGCGGAACTGATTCCAAATGGAAGACGATTGAAATAAAACCTACCAAATGGAGTAATGCGAGTTGTAAGGCGGCGTGACTCTTCTAACAGGTTTATCTGCCAAAAGCCTGAGTTTGCATCAAGTTTGGTGAAAAGCTTTGCACCTGCTAGTTTTGCAAGGGATTCTTCAACTGATGGTAGTGGGTGGTTCTCTCTTTTAACTGATTCATTCAGTTTAGTTAGATCCATGCAAATTCTTACCGTACCGTTAGGTTTCGGAACGACAACCATTGCCGCGCACCACTCACTGGGCTCATCTACTTTTGAAATAACACCCATTTTTTCCATTCTATCAAACTCCTCTTGAACATTATTCAATAAAGGGATAGGAACCTTTCTTGGGGTAGATAAGGCATAAGGTTTGGCATTTTTGTCCAAGTTATCTTATAGAACCATTTTGTTTTCCCTAGACCTTTAAACAAATTAGGGAATTTCTCGCGATAATCCCTATCTAAATTTATGGATTTATCGTGAATTTTGCTTGCATTTCGTGAGCTTTGATCTGAGGCATTTACTGAGGATATATTTACCTGTTCAATAATCTTGAGAGCATGAATCGTGGGCCTGCCCAAGAGTGCCTGATTCGGTCCCTTTACAACAAATATGTCTTGTACACTGAACGCATAGTTTGATTCCAGTCTACATGAAAATTTTCCCAGCACTTTAAGTTCTGAGTTTCCAGGTCCATACAGTTTTCGATCAGACTTTGATAATTTTTGGTCTCCGATTTTTCGTAAATCCCTCTCAGGAATTACAGTCACATCAGCTCCAGTATCAATCTTGAATAAGAGTGAAGCGTTGTTCAATCTTACATGCGTTATCCATGCATAACCCTTTTTTGTGCTAATAGTCCCTAGAACTCCAGGTTCCGCTCTCGATTCTATTGTACGAAATGCTGATTTTGGCAGACAGCATTTTGCATAATGTCCCCTTTTCTTACACTTGTGGAATTCTGCTTCTTTTGTTGGACATTGGTCCCGAGAATGATTAAACTTGTTTCCACATCTCATGCATCCTTTTCTGCTGACATTATTCTGTTGAACTCTTGGAATTTTATGTTTCTGTTTCCCATATTTCAGTGAAGACGATTTTATTGCATCCATTTCACTCATTCGTTCTCCAGTTGCTCGTATAGTTGATTGTTGCTTTTTCACAGCCTCATTTTGTCGAGCTTCATTAACGGCAGACTCTAGAGTTAGATATGCATCTAACTGCAATTTTTCCGACAGCTTTGAATCTCGCAGTCCAACTACAAGTCGATCTCTGATCATTTCATCATGTAGTGGCCCGAAATTACAATTATCTGCTAGTACATAGATAGCTGTAACAAAACTGCCCACTGATTCTTCCTCTTCCTGTTTTCTTTGATTAAATTTTGCCCTTTAAAAAATTACATTCCTCTTTGGAATGAAATATCGCATGAATCTATCTGTCACGGGGTTCCACTTCTTTTAATCTTCGTCTCTCAGGTTGAACGAAGACAAAATGTCATCAGCCTCACTTCCCATGGAATAAATCAAGGTATTTATTTAAATTTCTTCCTCTTTTTCACTAAGTCCAGACGCTTGACGAAAGCGTTCAAAGCGATGAAACCACTTTTCCCATGTTTCAGGTCTCGAATAGTGAAATGTGTCCGGATTTATAAATTGAAATCAAGCCATTTTCAACTCTGATAATTTCAATCCTGTATTTTTACCGCTGCCACCATGCAATGTTATTTGTTATTGAAGAATAACTGCAGAAGGCATTCTATACTATTTATTAAATGCAAGACATCATTACAGCTAGGAAGGGGAGGAAAGACTGCCCTGAAAGTATTTTTCCCATGGAACTTAAACCCTAATGAACACTTAACATAAACCAGCTGTTGGTGTGTATCAGTTCCAGTCCAGTGTGGAATACCTGATTACTTTTACTGTCAAGTGATATTTCAAAGCTAATTAGATTAAGGCTTACACTAATCATTCCTGAAATCTTAACTGAAGCATAAAAAAACAAAATATATTAGAAATTAACAGAGTGACCTTATAATGTTTTAATACCTATGGCATATCAACTGCAAAGTAAAGTTCAAAGTTCTATTGGTTTGCATTTTTTATTGCAATGGTGAAGTTGTCTAAGAGGTTCATGACATTAACTCTGAGTGAGAGAAATGTGCTGAAGATTACATTCCGACTCCTAAAAGAAGAACTTCCCAAATTTGACCTAGACAGTACCAGTCTTGAGCAGTTGTGGCAGAGAGTCAGAAATCTGAAATTTCCCACACACAGGAAACAATTTAAACTTCTTTTTTGACTCCATTATGTTGTACTGACATAGCCACATTTGAATACGGACTTTTAAAGGCCATTTTCCATTCTGAGGAAAATTAACTCGAAAGGAAACCAGTAACAGTACATCATTCTTTAAGTGTTAAGATTGTCACGTTTGCTCAGCCCGGTTATCACGAAGTGTATAAACATGGGTATTATTACCGCGTTTGATGTGCAAACATCGCCGCAGACAGTGTTAATCCCTTATGTAAGTTTGCCGTCGACCGTCAGCCAGACTATAGTTGGGAGCAGCTAGTCAAAGACTTGGTAGTATTCACACCCAGGCGTTAAATATTGGTTCAGAGATCAAAGGAAGCCCGCAGGGTGAATGGAGTGTGTTCTCACCCGCCACGTGGACAGACAGCGAGAGGACATTGTCCGCTACGTTTGATTGGATCAGTCCACAGCGACATCCAATCGGAATTAAGATAGAGGGTGTGATTAAAACTTAGATCGGGATTATAGCTCAAACTCGCATTAAAATTATCAGTAGACCTAGCCATTTTATAAGCAGAAGATTACTCCAGGGGAGCCACTCGTAATTTGGCGGTAAAACTTAGGACCAGAGTGTAAGAGAAGAAAAGCTTCGAAAAGGAAGCTTTTCGGGGGACAGAACTTCCGGTTCAAGTTCAGTAGTCCCTAGTTTCTAAGAGGGAGACGAAGTGAGACTGGCAGAGCAGTCGGAGTCGACAAAGTGGTGTAGTCGACATAGAGAAGGTGGATAGAAGGTGGAGGAGGAAAAGCAGTCTGGAGGAGGAAATAGAGGAGGAGGAGAAGAATTGTAGAGTAGAAGAGTCGAGAAGGAGGAGGAGGAGTAGAAGGAACTGGAAGAAGTCAGGGAGGAAGAGAAGAATTAGGAGATAGAGAAGAATACACAGATGAGTAGAACACAGGGACAGGTGGAAATCTCTCACACTACGAATCAAGTGATGCGATAGGTTATTAAAGGGTCGAGCGGAAGAAGTGTACTTGGGAAATTTTAATTATTTGACCATTTAATTGTTATTAAATTGTTATTATTGAATTCCACCCTTTTTTGTATATTCAATCATTTAACCGTCGGCATTGCTGACTGGGGGCTTGGAGCTGTACATCTAACCTTCACTAATTCAACTTCCAACCAAAATCGAGCCTGGGTGGGATTTCTACAATAATTTAAATAAAATATTGGAAGCACCCCACCCCCAATTCCCCACAACCAAAACCTCATAGTGGGGGCAACCTTCACAGTGGCGGCTTCGTCCGGGATCTGAATTAGACATAAAGTATTATCTATTAGGAAGTATTAGTGAACAGTTGTGAGATACTTTCCATCCTGTGTATCTTGAATTTTATGATTTTGAAACTGTGTATTTTATATTTTGATATTTGCATGTTTGGTAGATTTCAGTTACTTGCAGTAATTGTGAAGCAAATATCAGGCAAAATATCTTACCTGAGCGAAGTTAGTCGTTGTCAACAGGTGAGTATTGGGTTAGGAACTTGTAACATCTGTCATTTGTTTAGTGAGTCGAGACAAGGTATCACTTCCTGTTAGTATCATTATAAAATGGCTACAGAAAGACAGATGATCAAAGAGTATCGCGCCATGGACAAGGAAGATCTAGGGTACGAGGGAGATCGCCTGGCAGCATTCATAGAGGAGAGAATCAAAGAATGGAAGGCCGAAAAATCAGCCGAAAGGGAGCTGGCCAAGATATCAGCTGAAAGAGAGAAAGAGCTGGAGCTGGCCAAGATAGCAGCAGACAGAGAGACACAAAAAGAGCTGGAGCTGGCCAGGATAGCAGCGACCCTGAAAGAAAGAGAGCTCGCTCACACTCTCGAAATGGAGAAATTAAGGGTAGAAGCTAGGACCTCCGATAGGGACGATGCCAGTACGAGTTCTGGAGTAAGCGTACGACCGATTATCGACCATCGAATGGTACAGTTAAGTATGCCGCGGTTCAACGACAAGGAAGAGTCCAATGACGACTTCCTTGTGCAATTTGAGAAACTCGCGTGCGTTCATAAAATTCCCGAGCAACATTGGGCGATTAATGTCTCAGCCTTTCTGCAGGGTGCAGCTCGCAAAGTTTACCATAACTTAGCCGCAGAAGAAGCTGACGACTACAACGCACTCAAGAAGGCCGTTCTTTCCCATTATCGGCTGACCGCCGAAACGTACCGTAAACTTTTTCGGGACTCGACGAAAAAGGCAGCGGAAATCCACTCTCAATTCCACACCCATGTTCGAGGGTTAATCGAGAAGTGGATGAAGATGGCAGAAGTCGAACGATCGTATGACGGGTTACGCGAGGTTATACTCAAGGAGCATGTCCCGAGTACTTACCGTCGCGAGTTGACAGTATTCCTAGCGGAAAGAGAGCACAGGACTCTCGAAGAGATCGCCAGCATGGCGGAGAGATACAAGCAGGCACACTCGAAGAGTGGAGGTTCCGGGGGTACTGACCGACCCCGACCCACTGAGTCGCGCCGTGTGGTTGAGGGAGAGCTGGCTGTCCGCAACCGTCAGGGTGACGGGAAGGTCGGAGGGGGGTCTACAGGTAAGGATGCCACCCATAGACCTGGACAGGCCTCACCCACGAAAACGGGTCTTGCAGGACGGCGAGGGCCGCCGTCGTGCTACAACTGCAAGCGCCCGGGGCATTTTGCAAGGGACTGTCCCAAGGGCAGGCAGACCCAGGTGAATGCCGTCACTCGGAAGAAGTGCTAGACGGAGGCAAGCTGCAACCAGCAAACCTCGCGTCCGCAACCGTCAACGGAGAAGGTGCCACCCTCTTGTACGAAACTGGGTGTAGCGTTCCCGCCCTTGTCGACAAGAAATACGTGAAGCCTGAGGACTAAACAGGGGAGGTAATTGAGGTCCAGTACACGAACAGCGCGCGTGACTCGTTGCCAGTGGCTGTCATTGACCTCGATTCGCCGTACGTGAAGGGGAAAATTGAAGCTGCGTGCTTGGATGGGCTATCACATGACGTCATACTGGGATGTCGTTATGTGTTACTGCAACCGAACCCCGAAACCTGCACCCCGACACCGGTGAGTGCTGTAGAAACCAGGTCCAAGAGTTGACAAACAAAACCGAAGCCGATGGAAGTTACGTCAACACCGGCCAGGAACGTACTTCCGGCCGAATTGAGGAAGCTTCAGCAGGAAGAAGCAACTCTGGCGCAGTTGCATAAACACGCTGCAGAAGGAACGGAGAAAGAAACTCCGAATGGCGCGGTGAAGTTCGTGTACAAGAAGGGAATCTTGTATCGCCACGCCAGGAAAGGAAACGAACACTTCAAGCAAGTCGTCCTGCCAAAGGAGAAGCGAGGTGAAGTGTTAAAACTCACGCATGAAAGTCTCATGGGAGAACACATGGGAACTGCCAAGACGCGTGATCGTCTTGTCAAGGAATTCTACTGGCCAGGGGTCCAGGGAGATGTTATGCGGTTCTGTCTCTCCTGTGACAAGTGTCAAAGAATGGCACCAAAAACGGATCATCGACCTGTCCCCTTGGGGAGTACATCCCTTATCAATGAGCCATTTCGACGCGTCGCGATGGATTTGATCGGGCCGATAAAACCCGCGTCGTCGCAAGGAAATCGGTATATTTTAACGGTCGTAGATTACGCTACACGCTATCCGGAGGCTGTCGCGTTGCATAATATTGATTCGGAAACGGTCGCTGAAGCGCTGCTTGGAATTTGGTCAAGAGTCGGAGTGCCCGACGAGATCGTGACCGATCAAAGGACACAATTCATGAGTCGCGTGATGGGTGAGGTGAACCGACTGATGTCGATTAAGCACCTCACGACTACACCGTATCACCCTCAGTGTAACGGACTGGTCGAGCGGCTTAACGGGAGACTGAAAAACATGCTTAAGAAGCTGTGTGAAGGCTGTCCCAAAGACTGGGATCGGTATATTCCTGCCATGCTTTTCGCATATCGGGAAGTACCCCAAGCGAGTTTAGGGTTTTTCTCCCTTTGAACTCCTGTATGGGAGGACCGTACGTGGTCCCATCGCCGTACTGAGACAGCTGTGGACGGACGAACACGCTGTAGAAGAGGTACGTACTACCTACCAGTACATCGCGGATTTGCGAAACAAACTGGAAGATGTTTGTACCCTCGCACAGGAGAACCTCAAGCGTGTGAAGTCGCGTCAGGCGAAGTACTACAACAAGCGCGCGAAACCACGCCAGTATGAAGCTGGGGACAAGGTGTTGTTGCTGTTGCCCCAAGAACACAACAAGCTGCAAGTTTCTTGGAGGGGACTGTACGCCGTAACCGAAAAGGTGGGGGTCAAACCTATCGGATACGGCTACCGACTAAGGAAAAGCTGTACCATGCTAATCTCCTTAAGAAATACCGCGAAAGAGAGACTGCCAGCGATTTTGTCGTCGCCACGATCGTTACTGAGGACGCCGAATGCGATGCGGAAGGTGCGAACACTGTCCCGAGCTGTCCATTAACGAGGGCTGAGACACCCTCGGACGTGGAGTGTGACCCCATGTTGACTGCGGAGCAGCGGGAAAAGGTAGAGATATTGATGGCAGGGTATTCCGATGCGCTTATGGAAATACCTGGGAGAACGTCACTTGTCGAGTTCGGGTTGAAGCTGGTGGACGACCGGCCAGTCCAGCGGAAACCCTACCCTTTGCCCCATGCGAAATGACAAGTGGTAAGAGAAGAGATCGAGCAGATGATTGCTCTGGGAGTAATCGAAACCGCCGATTCTCCGTACAGCTCTCCTGTAGTCTTAGTGCAGAAGAAGGATGGCACCCATCGGTTTTGTGTCGATTACCGGAAGCTAAATCAGGTGACGCAATTCCAAGTCGAAATGCTACCTCACCCAGAACATATTTTTGCTTCTGTCTCGAAAGCGAAATATTTTTCGAAGTTGGACTTGTCCAAGGGCTATTGGCAAATCCCTGTAAGGGAGGAGGATTGGGCAAAGCTCGCCTTTGCTACTCCCGACGGGACCTACCAATGGTTAGTCATGCCGTTCGGAGTCCAGAATGCGCCCAGCGTCTTCACCAGAATGATGCGGAAGTTGTTGGAGCCCTTGCGCGATAGGGGTGTTCACAACTTCATGGATGATCTCTTGCTAACCACAGAGACGTGGGGTGAGCACCTCATTCTACTAGGTGACGTTCTGTAACAGCTACGTCAAGCGGGGTTGACGGCTCGCCCTTCCAAATGGCACCTTGGGTTCCGGACGTTGGACTATTTGGGACAAACCCTGAGACAAGGCACGCTGTCCCCAGAGAGGTCGAAAGTGGAGCAGCTGAGACACGCTGCACGCCCCACCACGAAACGTGAGGTGAGGTCATTCCTGAGATTGGCCGGGTATTACCGGAAGTATGTGGCCAATTTCAGTGCGATTGCAGGGCCGTTGTCTGACCTGACCAGGAAACGGGCCCCGAGTAAAGTTATTTGGACGGATGCGCGTGAGCAAGCTTTCCTAACGCTGAAGGATAGGCTGACTTCCGACGCTGTTGTCCGTCTACCGGATCTGTCCAAAGACTTTGTGCTGCGCACTGACATGTGTGACACTGGCCTAGGAGCAGTAGCACTGCAAGAGCACGAGGGGACGCTTTTTCCCGTCGCGTACGCCAGCCGGAAACTGTCTGCTGCCGAGAAGAACTACTCCGTATCGGGAGGGAATGCCTCGGAATCGTGTTCGGATATCACGGTTCGAGCGGTACTTATACGGGCGGACGTTCATATTGGAGACCAACCACCAGCCCCTCGCCTATCTCACGCAGGCGAAATTGTCGAATGGACGCTTGATGCGATGGTCGCTGTTCTTACAGCAGTACCAGATGCAGATCAAATACGTGAATGGAACCGAGAATGTAGGCGCCGATTTCATGAGCAGGAGCGCTGAAATGGCATCGATCGCGTAGTAGATAACCGTATGTTGTGCGTATATTCGTGTCTGTAGTCAGCGTGTAGCATCGTTAGGATTTTGTTCTGTTGTTGCGTGTAGTAACGCACATTTGCATTTGGAGCAATTATGGGGGAATAAAATCCCGATTTTATTCTCACGCGTGGGTGGGTGGGTGTCACATTTGCTCGACCCAGTTATCACGAAGTGTATAAACATGGGTATTATTACCGCGTTTGATGTGCAAACATCGCCGCAGGCAGTGTTAATCCCATATGCAAGTTTGCCGTCGAACGTCAGCCAGACTATAGTTAGGAGCAGCTAGTCAAAGACTTGTAGTATTCACACCCAGGCGTTAAATATTGGTTCAGAGATCAAAGGAAGCCCGCAGGGTGAATGGGGTGTGTTCTCACCCGCCACGTGGACAGACAGCGAGAGGACATTGTCCGCTAC
Source organism: Megalonaias nervosa (assembly GCA_016617855.1). Taxonomy (NCBI): domain Eukaryota; kingdom Metazoa; phylum Mollusca; class Bivalvia; order Unionida; family Unionidae; genus Megalonaias; species Megalonaias nervosa. The sequence continues at coordinate 29,216 of JAECUM010034925.1, forward strand.
GTTTGATTGGATCAGTCCACAGCGACATCCAATCGGAATTAAGATAGAGGATATGATTAAAACTTAGATCGGGATTATAGCTCAAACTCGCATTAAAATTATCAGTAGACCTAGCCATTTTATAAGCAGAAGGTTACTCCAGGGGAGCCACTCGTAATTTGGCGGTAAAACTTAGGACCAGAGTGTAAGAGAAGAAAAGCTTCGAAAAGGAAGCTTTTCGGGGGACAGAACTTCCGGTTCAAGTTCAGTAGTTCCTAGTCTCTAAGAGGGAGACGAAGTGAGACTGGCAGAGCAGTCGGAGTCGACAAAGTGTAGTCGACATAGAGAAGGTGGATAGAAGGTGGAGGAGGAAAAGCAGTCTGGAGGAGGAAATAGAGGAGGAGGAAAAGGATTGTAGAGTAGAGGAGTCGAGGAGGAGGAGTAGAAGGAACTGGAAGAAGTCAGGGAGGAAGAGAAGGAATTAGGAGATAGAGAAGAATACACAGATGAGTAGAACACAGAGACAGGTGGAAATCTCTCACACTACGAATCAAGTGATGTGATAGGCTATTAAAGGGTCGAGCGGAAGAAGTGTACTTGGGAAATTTTAATTATTTGACCATTTAATTGTTATTAAATTGTTATTATTGAATTCTACCCTTTTTTGTATATTCAATCATTTAACCATTGGCATTGCTGACTGAGGGCTTGGAGCTGTACATCTAACTTTCACTAATTCAACTTCCAACCAAAATCGAGCCTAGGTGGGACTTCTACAATAATTTAAATAAAATATTGGAAGCACCCCACCCTCAACAAAACCTTACAGTGGGAGCAACCTTCACAAAGATCAACAATGATGGGGAATGCCATGAATATAATCCTGGCAATTAATTCCTAAGAAATGTTAAAAATGCTTGTTGTACATATAAGGAAAGTATGAACAATAACAATTTACTGTGATAGGGCTGATTTGCATATTTTAATATTTAAATTTGTTTTATAGTTGTAACTTTTATCCATTTGCATGCTAAAACTTGGATTGATGAAATTCCTTTTGGGGTAAAAACTCCTAACCAACTTTTGCAACTCTCCTGATCTGTTCCAAGTTGACCTATCCTTTCTGTCACATGTATATGTGGAGAAACTTGTATCTTCAGAAAGGAACAGAATTATTAACTACATGTGAATATCTGATTCTAAAACCAAGTATCAATTAAGTCAGAACATATTCTTCATCAATCCTGAATTGAAAAGCATGATTTTAACATTTCGTTTTAATCCATATGATGCACAGAGACCATTTTCTTATTGTTTACCATTAGCTTTCCTCCAACAGTGAAAGCACAAGTCCAAAGTAAGCTGCTCATATCTGCTTGAACAAAAAAGTTGCCTATTAAAAGCCCTTCCAAACAATTGCAACCAAACTGCCATGGTGGTACAAATGGCAGTGTCCTCTATGTAGCTTGCTGGAACCCTGCAGCTCCTGATGGAAACCTGTTAAGGTGGATTTCACTGTGTCATACACTGATTCCAATGGATTCCAAAGTCCACAACAGCTCAGCACTGGTTAAAAATATGTCCATGTAAATATGGTGACTTTTCCATTTGAGTTTCTTACAGAGTGTTTTTACTGCAGTAGACAAAAGCACTTGCCCTCTGTCTTCATCAAATGATTCTCATGAGTATGAAGAGTCCATTAAAAGATTGTTTTCTCATCACGGTTGGTGTCTATCCTCTATTGTTCACCTAATGATGCTAGGCTGCACAGTTATTGGTCTAATTGTATATTCAGTGCAAAAAGTCCTCCTCAAATAGCTATTAAAACTAATGCAGTGGTGTGGCATATGCTATCGGAGAGGCTGGTCAGTTGGATAAAATAAACTTTCAGATGTCAAAAAAAAACAGCAGCTCATCACCAAAAATCTTCATCGATAGAAGAGCTTGTTGCATATTTCAAGGTCAGTCTTCCACTCCACTTCCTCTCATCAGATGACAGCTATACATCACTAAGACAAAATAAAATCTATATCTCTTCTAAATCAGAAACTGACACCCGATCTAGCAATGTTTGAACATGGTTAGTTTCTTCAGTCTCTCATAAATCAGAATCTGCACCCAATCTGGCAAGGAATTGGAACATGGTTAGTCTCTCCACGATCAAAGTCTGAAACACCCACCTCGCTGTCTGATGATTCCATTTTCACATTTGTTTATTGAAGATTCTCATTCCATGGTGCAAAAATGACAGTAATATAAAACTAATCACATTGAGATCAAGAAATGGAACATCTGCAATTTTACCTGACTGTATTAATTGAGATATCATGTACATTCATGTCATATTTTGTTCTTTTTCTTGTGTTATTTCAAGAGGAAAATAACAAAAACACATTATGAAATATCTTTGTAATAAGCTTCAAGTTGCATGTAATGGAAAAGAATGTTTTCAAAGTTCTAATTTCTCATGTGTGCATTTCAATTCTAATGTGAACGAATTCTGCACATATAAAAATTAGTTGGTTAATTTTTCCCTGGCACACAAAATCAAAGAAACTGTACACATGAGCCTGGAAAATCTATCCAATCTGCATACATTTCTAACAAGGTCATCATGTGCAGCTTATGAGCACCTCATGTGAATTAGTGAGATTTTTCTATACATGTTAACATGCCCAAAAAACTATGTCTTAGCATTCAATGTGAGACTGCGAATAACTCAAAATATATTTTATAAAGATCATTGTACTGTGATTGAACATTCTATAAGTAAAGAAATTTGAATACTTTCAAGCTCTAATATATAATAACATCAAAACTTTGTCATTTAATTTCATTGTTGCCAATAAAACATCACCACAGTTTCACTGATGATGAAATGAAGCTCTAAAATTGACATATAAATAAAGTAGATCCTTCTTTCCAACTGAATCAGTGCACAGCAAAGACAAAATGGCACCATGCATGCCATGTGGGTCCATCTACTTTTAGAAACCAACTTTTTCTAGTAAAATATGTTCTTCGATAATACATACCCCATCAAATTACCTTAGGATAACTACTACTAACTTACAAATTCAGCCCTCCCAGGCTGAAACTTTTTAGCTAAAAAGCAAAAAGTTATCTGCCCACCTAGGTGGCAGTTAGAGTGATCGCTAATTGATACTGGGATTGGCATGTATATTAAATATGTTGCCCAATCATACTACCTTAGGAGAATAGGTAAGAGGTGGAAGGAGATACATCCCCTTTCCCCGTAGAGACCATCTCCAGTCCCCTAAGATATGTGAGACAGCTTCTTGATAACCTGATTGGAAAACAGACTCCATATGTTGTAGAACGGCTTCAAAAGGGAAACATTATCCCTCCCACAATTCAAGCGGAAGTCATGATGCTGCATCCGAAAAGGTAAATTTTAGCACCATGGGTAAAGATTTCTCTAGACCTAATTGAGCCTTTTAGCACGAAAGATCTCTGATAAAAACTGGAGAAGTGTACTTACATTTCAATCCCATGGCATGGATAATTAGTGTGAGAACAGTTTCACTCATATGTGATGTTCGTGGAAGCTGTCCTAACTTCGTGAGCTGATATGTGAAGTAAATTCATTGGTGTGGGTTTTTGTCAGATATGCAGAAGAGATAGCCCACTTCATACAGAATGAAAGTTCTGTGCAATGATACATCATCCTTTCCCTCTTATGAAGGGAAAATGTGGCATGATCTCTGGCTTGGCCTTCCTGAAATACCATTTTGGAGCTTGCACTGGGTCCTATAGATAACCTTGAGATGAAGTGTCAAGAGTAGACAGTAATTATTACCAATATCTGATTACCTATGTAAAGCATGGGGCTTCATGAGTGATATTGATCCATTTTTTCAGAACTGCATCTAGATGGAATCACCAAAAGGAAATGTATTCAGTGATTTTGCCTGCCGATCACAAAGCAGTGAGGAGGCAGGACTTATATGAGAGGTGAACTAATTAAGATCTTGAGTGCAGTTCAAATGGTGTCTTCTTCAGCCAGGTTAACAGCCATGATAAATTCCACTTGAGAATGCATCCAGTTTCATTGGTCAGGTGAAATCCAAAATGAACAGAAGATCAGATGGGTCTTTGGTTTATCCAATATCCTGTCTTCCATGATAACACAGCGTGCCAGTGATTGTGGAATGGTAGGTTTAATTGTGATTGGAGCTAACTGTGTCTCATTGAAAAGCCATAGAAAGCTGGCTACTGCGGTATGGATGCCTACAATGGTATAAAGTGCTCTTGTGCTCTCCACTGAGAATATATTCCATCACCTTCTTATGCCTCTTAGGTGGATGGCCATCTCACATGAGGGATTCTGCACCACTTGTGGGAACTGTTTGGTCTTAAGGGTGGATTTTAACAAGGTCCAGATGTGCACGTTCAGTAACTCTAGATTGGTAAGAAACACCTGCCATCATGGTTGATTAACAAAGATGAAGGAATATCTCAATTCATGGTGATTCTGTTGCTAGATTGATGAGGTTGATCCAAGATTCCCATTTGAGTGGAGTAATCACGATAAGGAGACACTCCAGTTCCTTTGATTTCTGTATCACATTCAGAACCTGGTGTATTGGAGCAGTGTATACATTTGGTCATTCTAACCTGCAGAAAGAGCACTGACCATCCGGGTTCTTTTGGATCCAGACCTGGTGAGACAAAGGCGGGATTTTGGCATTCCACCTTGTTCCCAATGGGTCCATCATAGGTCAACCCATCGGGCATCTATTGAGTGAAAACTGAGGAATAAATTATGAGACCATTCCATTTTCATTAGTTCCTTCTTGCAAGACAATACATTAACCAGCCAAGGATATGCTGAAGTTAACAGTGGATTTGTCATTAAGGACACCACTTCAGAAAATCCCAAACAAGAATACAGTGGTCTGGGGACTTAATTCCACTTTGCTGCTTGAGATAAATCACCAGAGTGGAGCTGTCAGACAGAATGAGAACTCCATTCCTGCGTAGACTCTCCAGTTACCAACGAAGAGCTTTCAAAACAGTTTTCATCTAGAGAATACTGATATGTAAATAATGATCCTGAGGGGGCCACACTCCTACAGCAAAACAATGGTAGGAGATTTGCTGTGTTCACATTCGTATTCATCATGATTACTGGAGATTGTACTTGCATAGGTATCCCAGACACAAGTTCAGTGTGGTTTCCCTGCCTTCCAGATGCAATCTCATGTTGTGCAGATTGTGAAAGATGGCCCAATGGACAAGGTTCAAATTCCATTTTGGCCACAGAATCATTGTTATAGGATCACAAGAAAGTGATAATAATAGTAACAATAATAATAATAATAATAATAATAATAATGACTTTATTTAAAAAAGAAGCTCATTTGGTCAACTGACCAATCTTCCATGAGGCCTTCTATAATGACATTTGTACAAATATATATATATAATTCACACAGTTTACAAGATGAGGTGTCTTTAGACAACAGATGTTAAAAACTCGACAACTGATCTACTGCTACAATAAAATATGCACAAGTCTTCAAGGATGAGTACATACAGGATTCATATAAATAGTAGTAGTGAACATGTGTAAAACATTATAGGTGAGTACATGATAACAATGTTGTAAAAAGTAGTAGTACTGAATTAAATGAAATCATACAAAAATGATTGTTTCTGTAGATTTTATATAAGGTGGTATGGAATTCCATAGTTTGGCTCCAGAAAAAGCAAAACTCTTCTTATAAAACTCTGAATTTGGTTTCAGTAAATATAAATTGTTCTTTGAGATGGATCTTAGTTCATACATATGTACATTTTTAACAAATTTAAAATTACATTTAAGATAATAAGGGGCCAAACCATGTAAGGATTGATAGACTAGTAAACCCTACAGAAATTAAGTTCTCTGCTGAAATGAAAGCCACTTAAGAGTTTCAAAAAGATTTTTTGATGGTGTATCTAAATCAGCATCAAGAATAACTCTAGCTGCTCTTTTTTGAAATTTCAGTAATCTTAACTGATTTTCTGTACCACTATTACCCCAGATAGAACAACAATATTCTAGGTGTGGCATGATATATGCATCATAGAATATTTTTCCCTTGTCTTAAGGGAGATAAGATATTATTCTGTTCAAGACAAAAAGCAGTGAATTAATTTTTAATGACCATATCAACTTGTATTTTCCAGCACAAGATATTGTCTATCATTATGCCAAGTAGTTTTTCATTTTCAGACTGTATACCCATTCCTTGTGTCATTACTTTGAAATAATTTTTCTCAACTTTTACTTTTGCTCGACTACCCATGATCATGGCTTTTGATTTGGCTGCATTTATCTTCATACCATTGTGTTCACACCAGTTATTTATTTTTACCAAATCTTTATTTAATTTAGTGCTTATCTCATGGCCTGTTGATCCAATGTTATATAATGTTGTATCATCTGCGAGCATGTTGGTGGTGGATAGCTCAATGTGATATGGTAAATTATTGACGTACAGCAGAAAGAGTAATGGTCCAAGAACTGATCTTTGTCAACACCTGACTTTATCAGTTTCTTATCTGAAAGCTAATTTAAAATTGAAACTTCTTGTTCTCTGTCTCAAGATAGGATTGAAACCAAGTTAAGCTTTCATGGCTAACTTGATATATGCTGAGCTCTTCCTGCAGGATTTTGTGATTTACAAGGTCAAAAACCTTTGCAAGGTCAAGAAACACTGTGCCTACAAGGTTGCCTTGATCTATTGCTATTAACCAATCATCCACCATTCTACCAGTAGTTAGTGTAGTATGACATGCATGTCCTTCATGGAAGCCTGATTGTCGTGAATGTAGCAAATTAAATGATTCCAGGTAGTTTCTAAATTCATTACAAACATGTCTTTCTAATATCTTTGAAAGTGATGATAAAACTGATATAGGCCTATAGTCCTTCATATCAGAAAGATCTCCCTTCTTATGTATTGAGTTACTTTTGTCGAGGATGGCAATTAACTACCCTTGCAGCACATCATGAATTAAAATCCCCTTACTTCTAAAATGTCGCTAAGCAGAGGCTCCCTTTGGGTGGCAGAGGCTTCAGGGCGAGTGAATGGACATCTCTTGTAAACTGAGGCACCAAGATGGACATCGTACGCTGTGTCTAAAGGTACTATGTGGGTTAGACTGATCCATGAGAGTGCCTTCATAAACTGGACATTGTCAAATGAAGTGTCTGACAGCACTATGTGGGTGAGACAACTCCATCAGAGTGCCTGTATCAACTGGACATCATCCACAGGTAGTGCTTAGCAGCACCATGCAGGTTAATCTGCTGTATAATGGGTTTCATAAAGTGGGTTCTTGGGTATTGCTGCACTAAACTGGGTATCATACGAAGTAGGTGCCTAGCAGCACTATGAGTCATGGAGCTGGACAAGATTGTTTTCAAGCAGCTGACAGTGTATGATCGATTGTGATCATGGTCCATTGCAATCAGAGTTGCATGGCTGTGTCCGGTAATGAAGGAACATGGCCACATTGGTTGACATGATGTTGTCCAGTTCTTGAGGTTGAAATGTGCTACGGGATATTGATCCACGTAGCCAATCCATAATTCTGATATGCAAGACTGTAACGGAGGCTGCTGCTGCTCTCCATTTCACTCCCCAGTAAATGATATAGTTTTCAAACCCATGCATGCAAGCTGATGTTTCCATTCCTCAAGTTATGCTTCTGCACTTTCTCCTTAGTTCCCAGGCAACTGGTGCCCATTTACTTCTGCCCATAATATGCAAGTCCAACATGTATTCAAGAATGACAACCAGAGAAAACTACACATACTGATTGGTTGTCAGACTGTTCTCACTCCTCGTCTAAATCTGTAAGACAAAATAGAGCAGACAATATATACACATAGTGTAGTGATTGTCCTGCTTTATGAACTTATTACTGTTGATGCAGAGTCACCCACTATGATAAATACCTGTAAAGTGGTACACATGGCCTGTACAGGTAGAGAATTAGAGCATCGCTATTAATATTTACAAAGGGGATGCTAAATAATGAATTCTAGCAAAAATTAACCTTTGGGAAGGTCAAACCTGACTGCCTATACATGTCAAATCAATGATGCATTGGTTATAGTATCTACATGTACAAAGTGGAAGCTGAATAATCAATTCTAGCAACAACTTACCCGCAGGAAGGCCAATTTTTGACTGCCTATACAGGTAAAATCATTGAAGCATCATTTATAGTGGAACAGAATAGAACAGAACCTTTAGCTGATACTCAGGCCACAAACTGGTGATATATGAGAACAATATAATGCTTACATACGTTAGGTGAGTGTAAAGAGTAGTTATAAACTGCATTAGCGTACAAACAGATATATGACAAAATAAATGGAGCATGCAATACTACTGTATGATGTAAAAGACAAAACGTACATTGTGAAGAACTATTTTTGTAACATATTACACATACATATATGTATACCTACTCATACATATACAAAAGACATACATATGTGTATGTACATGCATGCACATTCATACATTTACAAGTGCACATCCAGCTGGTGACACAAATTGCATGTTACTGGCAGTTAGATAATTTTTTTAATAATAATTATGTCAACAAATTTAGAAACACATGTTAATACTGAGCAATATTTGGAAGAAAAGAGTTTACCAAACTTTATTACATCAGGATTAATACAGTAAAAAGATGGTTAGAATTTATATCTTTCTCTTGAAAATAAAGGACAGACAACTAAATAATGAAATTAATCATCTATGCAATCCAAATAACACAAAGTGCATTTTCCGTCTTGTCTTGGTATGTTTTCCCAACGTCCTGACTCTATCGGAACTTTAGTGTTGCTAGTTCTAAATTTTAGCAAAGGCAAATAAACATTTTGTTCTAGAGATATTGAATATTTTTCAAAGTTGAAATCTTGCACTCCATCCCTGTATAAATAAGTCATTTACAGGTAAAGTGTGAATATTTTGCTGTTTTAATTAGGTGGTAGTCTGATATTATATGAGTGGATTTAGCTGCCTAGTCAAAATGACTCTTGTGTCTTGAATTTCATGTTTCTTTTTGTTGCTGTTGGACACTGAATGAAATATTTTTGTATGTTTTGGAGTGCATAAATAGTTTTATGTGTTAAAAAAACTAACAGAAAATATATTTTAAGATCTTTTGGGTTAGGGATATGAGAAGTCTTCCTTGGCAGAAATGTAAGAAACACCAAAAACTATTAACCAATTAATCCAGTTAAAAAAATAGAAACCACACAGATACCTTCTTGTTGCCAGCTACTTGATGTACTTGAATCCTTCATCACCATAAAACATTTAAATCTGAACTCAATTGACTTCAGCTGGTCTCTCGCTTTATAACCCTGCAGGAACTCTTTAAGTCCTTCTTTGTAACTGAACATTCTATGCTCCTTAGTGATGATAGTGTCTGCCATTTTTGTTACTTCAGTTTGGACTCTACTGCATACACCTCTGGTGCCATTTATTTTGATACCTTTATTGTCACCATAATCAATAATAGAAAGCTTCACATGTGAGCTTTCAAATTTCTTTTCCAAAGCATTGATATCCTCATTCTTGTATCTTCTGATAAACTTCACCCTCATTGGATCTAATGCCAAAAACAGTTCTTCAACAGAATGTTTCTCAAGGTAAACTTTTATTTCACTGAAGACATTTTGAAAGATGTCATCCACAGCAACAATAAATATGCTCTTCACGCTAGTTTCCATGACAACTTTTCTAGCATACTTTTCCCGTATCCTTTGGACAAGTTGTGACCACTGTTCCCCTTGAACATTCCATGCCATGTCATCATCTAGTGATATCTCCTTCTCAACAAGACAATGTTTTACAAGTTGGATTGCCTTCTGGACTTCTCTCCCATCAGGTCCAAACATTCGAATCTCATCTTTATGAACTACATCCCAAACTCCAATGATCTTCTGAGATTTCATCTTCTGCTTGATGTAGTCTGTAATTTCTTTGACAAATAGTAGATCCTTAGCTGCTTTAGACATTGGCATAATGCTGCTTACAAAACTTTGAAGTTTTTCATGCATTTGTACAACTGCTTTCTGAACAACATTAGCCTGACCAACAAAAACTGCCCTGTTGTCTTTCTGGTTCAATTCAAACTGTAAAGCAGGATACATCTTTTCTATGTTTTGTTTGAAATGTGTTTCTCTTAGCAAGGTCATCTCATATGTCTTCATTTGCTTTGTTTCTGTGACACTCTGCTTCTCAAGCTCTATCTGAGTTTCAACCTTAGTAATAATGTCCAGGATAGTTTTCTTTAACTTCTCTACAGCAGCTTTTGGACCTGCTACTGTAATGTCATTCTTTTCTTGCTCTAAAAACACTCCCAAATCATCAGGATTATCAACAGTAACAGTATGCAGCCTCTCTATCACTCTTGACCATGCTATCTGTATAGGGTTGAACTTGACCACCTCAATACCAGCTGCAAAACTGTTTACTCTGTCCACAACCCTTGCACTCCAGTTCTTGAGAACTGAGCAGGCACTTTTGTCCTCCATTTTCACAGTGCACTCAATTATGACATAACCTTGTACAGAAGAAGGCCATTTGGCAACCCCATTTACATCTGACAGGTTCTTTTCAAATAACTGTCTGTGCTTCTCATTTTGTATCAGAAATCTCAGGATCTGAGGGTTAAAATCTTTGAACTCAACTGGACCTGGTAACTTCAATTCACCCATTTTATCTTCTTTTCCATTGGTTAAGTCAGAGAATTTCTCTGTATCCAAGTCATCATCCAAGCATTCATAATACAGGCAAACTTGAATGTCTTTCTTGTCAATTCTGTGTTGCCTCATGCATATTCTTTCAGCATCTGTAAGAAGATGAATAGTCTGAAAACATTTTTCTTCTCTAATTTACTCCATACTAAGGCAGACAAAGTAACTGAAACCAAAATGAGACAAAATTTTCATAACTGAACACCAAAACACCCTTCTCCAGCCCAAGGTAAAATCCTACAGATGCTGAGGTCAAAGGTCAATGTCCTTCATTCTCAAAATAGTTGCTAACTTGGATTTTGCTTCTGCAAAAGTACCAGTTCTTGTGGACAGACATAAAAAAAAGTACATCTGTTTCCTTCAAACCTTAGATTAAATCCTTTGGATTTACAAGTCATAATTATTTATGCTGCATGTTAAGATCCCCATTTCTAAAACTAATATGATTATGTCTATCAAAAGTTAAACTACCAACTGTTTGAGGGTAAATCTAATACTTCTGAGGTAATGTTGTAAATTTTTTCCATGACAAATCAAATTACACAAAACAGTACATCTTAACTCATTAACCCTGGCACCACATGTATGCATCATGAGGTTGTACCCTACTTCCAAGCTCTGTAGCATGAAGGTCATTTGAGATACACCAAAGTGGGTGGTGCTACAGAAAAGTAGACAGATGTATACCAAATAATCTGCACTTTGTACTCACATTACAAAATACAGAGGGAAAAACTTATTTTTTGAGACCCAAATTTTTATTACACCAAAAATTCACCCATTGTTGGAATCGTATTTTGAGTCTGGATTTTAGACTTTTTGGTCTGAGATCTAAGGCAGACTGGTCTGAACTGCACACAGACAGGTAAACCTTTGATAAGAAAATAAAAAAGATCCAACTTTTACCCTTCTGCACATGCACAAGTGAAACAGCAATGGAAAATGACGTTTTTGAAACAAATTGGCATCTGGCTGAGAAAATCTCTTGGAAGCAGATGTATTCAGAAGTAATGCATTTCCTACTCCCATTTCAGGTGAAAATGACAAAAATCTTGAGGTTAATGAGTTAACAATGATGTGAGAATAATGAATGCTAATATAGTAACTTGGCTTCCACTGTAGCTAGATTAATGTGCAATCTGAAACACTCTTCAGTGTGAAAAACTGCCAAATCAGATGCAACCATACTGACAAATTAGCAAACAATTTCTTTAAAATCAAAGATTGTTTCTCCTCTTTGGAGAGCATTTCTTGATTCGTATAGACAACTGTGCATAAATTGAATGAAAGCTAGTCAAATTATACCAGTTTGAGTTTGTAAAGATTATAAGTCCAAAAGTATAGAGTATTCTGAATGTATTCCAGTGGTGTTCCATGTATTTTGCTTAATTCTGAGTCATAGTTAATGCTCTTAACACATTACAGTTAACTTCTTTTCTGAAAATGCCATAGCTCAAATATTGGACATATTACATTCTGACTCTGATGATTCCAATGTGGGGTTTTGGAACACTGCTGAAAGTAGTGAATGCACATGGCAAAGATTTCAGTTACTCACTTTGCCAAGATATAATTTGATTGACTTCTAGTTTCTAACACTATTAGAACAAGAGTTCCTCAAATGGAGTGACACTCTACTGGCCAAAAAGAAATTCTAGGAACTCAAGATATGACCATTTCCTCATTATAACTGCTGAGTGCTGAAAGTATCTCTAATACACTTCAAGGATAACAATATCTCCAAATTTCCTGCTGTGGCCATATTGGCTGTCAAACTGATACCATTTTAATTTGGGACCAAGTAAACACCATTAGGAAGGTTTCTGAGTAAAAACTCCAATGTCAATACACTGTATGACTTTCTGTTCTGATGGAGTAGCAGTAACATGATTTTCAACTGACCTTCATGGCATCCATACTGGATGCATGATTGGTATCACTGTCATGAGAACAGACCAGGTCTCATAAAAAGTCTAGTTGTGTGATAGGGTCATCCATTCAGGAATATCAGAACAACAGAGTATCTCATAAGCTCTCCTGGCCTATGACCATCAGAGCTAACACTTAAGTGATGTCAGAAAGAAACAGTTGATAAAATGACTGCTTCTCTGTGCTGTGAAATGTACCTACCTGAAATTGCATGTTCTTGAAACAGAGAAATGAATTTTCAGTGTAGTCATTACTAGTCCCTAAAAGTACACTTAGAAATGTGAAAATATCCAATACAAATGTTATGTGCTTCTTTCTTGCATAATTTACCTCTTTAGTTTAGAAAGTGAAAACAACCATGCTGAGCTAGTAATCTTCTGTATGTGCCAAGGAAATAAGACCTAGCTGGGTATTCTTGCACCCATATCAACCCCATCATTGATATATCAAAATAACGAAACTTGTGGATTTTCTAACACTACACACATTTCTGCTTCTATAGAAAGAAATGCCAATGGGCAAAGTCAGGTGAACTCTTTTCTTGTAAATTTTGAACCCTGCATAAAAATGTGAAACACTAGAATAGAACTTAGCAATCCTTCAAAAGATTAAGAGTTGAAATAAAGTGAACAAAAAACTTGATATTGGTTATTTACAATCCATTCAGGGCTTGTTATAATTATAGAACATTACAATAGCAACAAGGCTAGGATTATATTGGAATAAACAAAACATAAATTAACAGTTAATAATCATTACATATAGTGAAAACAGTCTTTAAGGAGCATTTCAGTCCAAAAACAAATAGAAAGCTTGAAATATTTGAATTCCAAAATTTAAAACAAAATTAATTGGAAACAATGGATCAGTTTGTTACATGGCTGAAGTCAATGGCAAACTTTTGCAAGTTTAACAGTACCAAAATGGCGATCACAATCAATTCAGAGAAATTTTGAGTTATCTGAAGAGGAAAGCACTAAAAGAAAAGATGCCACTACAAGAGCTGCTGCAAATAACTAGGGCTCTTGAAATTTCTGATCAACAGGCCTCAAAAATGGAAAAATCCAAAGAAAAGACAAGTGACCAATTTGATTCACTGATAAAGTGAAATCATTAGTGTATGGCATAAAAGCAAATGAACAGCATGATCTTACTTGAAACAGCAAATATGAAACAACTTTGGTGGAGATTTCCCACATAAAGGCAAGTGCCCAGCAATAGGCAAAACTTGCTTTTATTGCTGAAAGAAGAATCATCTGATTTCCATGAGCCACAAAAGAATAAAAAGCAAGAGAAACACAGGCTCTTGAAATACCATCAATCACAATCAGACAGATGCATCAAATTTAAGAAAATATCAGAGAATCCAAATGACAGTGAGCACTTTTCATCTAGAAAAATTTCACTGTCAGTGACAGTCAACATTAAACAAATCAGTTCAGACAATGACAGCCAAAATGAGTGGTTACACAACAAGTGTTCTTCTTTACATGGCTTGATTAATGTTGACGCAAAGTGTTTCAGGAAAATGAAACCTGTCCATATCCTGCAGAAAGCAAAAACAAAAGCATACGCCTTTGGACAGGAAAAACCACTTCCCTTCCGGGGTAAATTCACTGGATACATAGAAACTGAGATAAAATCATATAACTGCTGATTTTTACATAATAGAAGGAAACATAGACTCATTCATGAGTTATGTTACAGATGTACAACTTGGAATTATACCAACCATTGAGACTGTGAAAATGGAGAGGTATTCTGACCTTTGTAACAAATACCGTAATGTATTCAATAGGTAAGGAAAGTTACGGGGCTGAACAATTAAAATTTATGTTTTGAAAATGTGGTTCCAACTACCCAACCACACAAACAGATACCCTTCCATGTTTATGTCAAAAAGAAACTCAAGAGGCATAAACAAGAGAAATCGAAATTGAGGAGGCTGAGTGCCTTACCCCATGGGTATTGCCTATAACTGTTGCACCCAAACCAAAATTACTAAATGAAATCAGAATCTGTGTTGATATATGAAACATCAATGGAGAGATTAAATGTGAGCACCATTTGACCCCTGCAAATGATGACATCATGCTAAATCTGAGCAGATCAAATGTGTTTTCAAAGATTAATTTGTACAAGGGATTTCGTAATTTGTACAATGGATTACATCCAACAGAACTATCTGATGAATCTTGCAACTTAACCTGTTTTTCAACTGATGCAGGAAATTACAGGTACAACATTTAAACTTCGGAGTATCAGCAGCACCTGAGATTTTTCAGAATCTGACATATGCTGAGTAGTTTAAGTAGTGCCATGAACAACAGTGATGAAATAACAATATTTGGATAATAATATTTAGGAAATCCCACAACAAAGATGATGCAAATCTTGAAGCAGTTCTACAAAGGATTCAAGAGAAAATCTTAAAACAAATGCAAATTTGAGTTTGGAGTTACAACAGTGTTGTTCTATGGTATGTGTTTTCTGAATCAGGATTATTGAGAGATCCTGAGAAAGTTGAAGAAAATCAAAAACGTTGAGAGGCTGAAAAACCTAACTGCAGTCAGGAGTTTCTTGGGGAATGACGAATTACCTTTCACGGTTTATTGGGAATTACTCCACAAAAACAGAACCCCTCAAAAGACTGACAAGACAGAATACTCTTTTCAAATGAACATGGGAACAAGTGACTACATTTGTCTTATTGAAGGCATCATTGGTGAGCAGTAATAGTTATGATATATTTTCATCCATGAAAAGACATAGCTCTTTGGGTATATGCTAGTCCTGTTGGACTTTCTTGGATATTATTGCAAGGCAGCAAAGTTTTTTCATATGCAAATCGGAGTACAGTCAAGCAGCAGTACAGTCAAGCTGAGCGAGTGGCATTGGCATGTGCCTGGGTGGTACTTTACTGTCATTTGTACCTTTTGGGAAAAACATTTATGCTGATCACCGACTATCACCCACTTGTGTTACTATTCAATAATTCCAAGCAAATTCACTCAGTGCCTCAGTGCGGTTTGAAAGCTGAAGATTAAAATTGGCCACTTCTGATTTCAAGTTGAAATATCACACAGGGAAAATCAACATATCTGACTATGACAGCAAACAGCCTTATGATTTGCACATGTGTGAAAACATTGCAGAAGATTATGTCAAACTTATTGCTGAAAACTCCTTCCTGGAATTGCTTATGATGAAGGATGTTGCAGATGGTGTTAAAAGGGACAGAGATTCTAAAGTGTTTTTTAAAAACATTGCAAAACAACAGATGGAGAAGGCATGATTGTATCAAAAATGATTACTTCCATTGTTACAAGCAATTATACAGAGAACTTACAATTACTAACAATGGTTCCATCTTGCATCATGGAACAGAACTCTGCATAAAACAGTAAGTAATACATATAGTTCATGGTGGTCATCAAGGCCAGTCGAAAACGAAAATGTTTTTTAGTGGAAAATTACTAGTTACCTTGATTGGACAAACTTCTCTATAACAAAAGCTGTATTCACTACTTCGCTGCATCACCAGAATCTACGCCAGATCAGATCCAAGTCAGTGAACTACTACAAAATGTCTGGAGTGAAAGCTCAATAGATTTGTGTGGACTATTCCCATCTGGAGACTACCATATGGTGATCACTGATGTTTACAGCAGATTCCCAATTGTTGAAAAATTAAGTAAACTTTCAGTGAAGTTGGTTATTCCTAAAATTCTGTCAACATTTGCTTTTTATCGGAGTACCATCCATTGTCAGGACAGACAATGAGCCACCATTCAGTGGTGAAATTTTCTGAAAATTTGCTGCCAACGAAAGGTTCAAACATAGGAAATTCTGTCCAGTGCATCCAATGGGGAGTGGAATCATAGAAAAATATACGAGTCCATCATGAAAGGTAATAAAGACAGCACATGCAACAAAACAGAATGTGAAAAATGAACTAAATACATTTCTACTGAATTATATAGGAATATGTCACACCCCTCAACTAGCTGAGCCCCTGCTGAGATAATGTTCTCAGGAAAATCAAAACCAGATTCCCCAGTTCACTGTGAAGCCAAAGGACAAATGCATCAGGAAGTGTGATCATCAATCAAAAAGTGAAAAACAAGGGTTATGCTAACCAGAAATCAAGTCCTGATAAATCAGCAAAGCAAAAACAAACTTGACACTCCATTTAACCTACCCAGCAAAAGTCGTGTCCTGCAATAATAATAATCAGGCATAACAATCGTCTGGCTACAAAAGATATTTCACATTTCAAACCTGTAAATGCAACTCAAGATCTGACAACCTCAATTAGTTGCAGTGAATACTCCCTTGATAGGCCGTAGATGACTACACAAAGTAACCAGCGGGGAAACAGAGACTTCCAGCATGATATCTGGATTAATTAGATTAGTGTTGTATAGCGTTACACAGCAGGTCATAATACCTGCATGGAAGCTTATCATTTGCATGTCTCCGTATCTCATCTGATTTTGGAATTATTGTACATAAGTGTAAGCTAATTTAAACATTTTATCCCTGCCAATTTGTTTAAAAAGTCTCTCTATTCTCAAGATTTAGACCTCAAATTTAATTTAGTATAAAAACTCACAGGTCATGATAACACCTGCTTGTACATCAAAACTCGTTCTCAGTGCTAATAATCATCATTTTCAGCAATTTTCAACTAAACCAAATTGTGAGCAATAACAGTGTAGCTTAATGACATCGTATATTGTGTACTAGGAAAAGTCTAGACGCTGATGAACTGTCCAACAGTTTATTTACAATAATCAAGCAGTGCAGACTAATATAAACATTTGCGAACTTTCAATGACAACATTATTCTTGTTGGCACCTCACATGATTCAGTAAAGCTCGCAATGTCAGAAATATTGTGGCCAAGTTAAATTGCAATAGTGACCTGACACTAATAGTTATCAAATGTTAAACTGTATATGTACAGAATTTAAGTCCACTGAAGGTAAGGAATGTACTCAGCAATGTCGACACCAATCATAATTAGCCCCACCTTCATATGGCACCTGCCAGTGATGTGGCATGCAGGATATAGAGTTTCAGTTAATATAAGTTGTAGAGCAGAGTTGGAATAAAGTGAACATACATCCTCTTCAATTGTGATTCATTATTTATAATCCCTTTAGGGTTAGTTATAGCTACAGAACATTAGAGATGGCCTTGAGTTGCTGTGAAGAATGACTCAGTCTTTACCAGTACATGTATATGCGAAATGATTTAGACAAGAAATTCATATGCTATACTTAATTACTGTCCTTCAGCATAGAGAAATTTTGGAAGAAATAAACACTGATAATGTCTTTACAACATTATGTATATGTATAATACAATCAGCACTACCAAATAAGGTCCTTAAACTTACTGACTGCATTAAGCATGAAGACCAAGTTTTCACCTCAGCTAAAAGAAGAATCAATTTAGGGTACCCCAGCATAAAAAATCCCACTATAACATAGCATTTAACTACTACTACAACTACTGCTTTAGATACAAGTACAACTACTACTATTACTACAACTACTACTATTAATATAAATAATACATAATTATTATTATTATTAGCAGTATTTCACGAGGTTTGCCAAATTGAAATGGAATGTATGAAACTAATTTCAGTTAAAAAAAAAGTTTAATAAGCTTAAGCAAAAGAAATATATATATATAGATATATATATATATGTATATATATATATATATAAGCACAAATATACAAGACCATAATAGTAGTAAAAATCATGCAAAATTAGGATAACTGAATCTTTTTAATAAAACCACAAAAATGTACACTGAAACAACATTGTAGTACACGAATTTTGTTATGGGTACATGTATTCCTGTTTTGACAATTTCACAACCTCATTTAGAATAGTGCAGAAAGTCAAAATAATTTGCAACCTTTAAGATATAAATACTTCCTTTTTAAATACACAAGGTTTTTGTAAACATTTGCCCAGCAGCACAAGATACCTGCACATAAAATAAATACTGAAAATGACACATGCTATTCATCATGTCAGAATTCTTCAGCATCTGATAACAGTGTAACAAATCAAACATTAAACAAGTGTTTTATTTTTACTATTACTCAAAATAAATCTGTTATTGAAATATATGCTCATTTTAGGGCTACAAAAGTATTGTATACCATCCTGGAGTATGTGATTGGGCTATAAAAGCATTGTATATCATCTGGGAGTATATCACTAGGCAACAAAGCATTGTATACCATGCTGAGGTGTATGACTATGTTCCAAACTAATGTATACCTGTATATCATCTGGGAGTATATGATTGGGCTATGAAAGCAATGTATTCCATCCTGGAGTGTTGTATACCATCCTGTAGTGGATGACCATGTTCACAGAAATCAGTTTGTGAATTCTTGGCCAAATCTGCTACCTCAAAATTATAATTTCAGGTAGATTACAGCAATTTAATCAGCAAGCAAGTTTGTCACAGAGCATGCATGTACAATTAAAAAAAACCCCTTAAGAATGCTCCTTTAAGTCATTTAAGTTAACTTACCTTACTTGGCATATTGAAGTGAAATTACTGATCAGTCTCTTCTAAATATTTTATTTACCCTGAGGTTTATTTTTTGAATGAAAATGTTATATAAATTTTCTTCACTAACCCACAGGATCACCAAAATCAAATTTTTACTGAACCTGCCTAACTTTCACTTATCCTGTGAAAATCAAACTGAAGCCAACTCAGTTTCTAATTTAACATGTAATAGTCATTAATATGAACTAAAACAACTACAGTACATGTTACATTTAATAAAGAAGACTCAATTAAAGTTGAAAGTTCAACTCTATACCAAGTCTCAGTTCAGTGGGGTGTTGCTGAAGTGATAATACAAGTGTCATCAGAGTTCATCTTTGCACACAATACAGACTGTGTGGTTCTGTTGTTGAAAATTTTACTGAATTTTTCCAAGCAGAGAAAATGATTGTTGGCATGTACATCAATATGAGGGAGTAGCAAACATACTGGGAGGTGTTGCTATGCCAACAGATATCATGAACTGCCGAATGATTGATGTCAATATCTGTGAAATCTGAAATTTTGTTGGGCTTCACTTGCTCTGAAGATCTCTTATCCTTCCCTGAATCACAGCTGCATTTCAAAATTTTGCCTTCAGAATGAATTACACTTGTACTACCAAAAAAGTACTTGTGTTTTGCATTTTATATATGGAGTGAAAGAAACCATGCCACTGATCATGAACATGCCAATAAACATTAATAAAGATAGCTTAAATGTTCTCATTCAAGGCAATGATGTGTAATAACTCTTGCTTTGCAATATGCATCTCTTTATTTCACCTAATTTGAAGTTAACTGGGTTAGTCGACTTTGCTTACTTCACCTATGCAAATTAGCCTCATGGGCTCTTCCACATCAGTCTTCAAAGGATTTTTAACATGGTATCACCCTAGCTTTTTTCAGCCAAGTAAGTAATCTGTGAGTGGTGGATGATCATCTTTGACTGCCTTTCTTTTTGACTGTCTTTCTTTTTCACTGTCTCTGTTATAATCTATTGCATAATCTGCCCTGAGGATAGTTTCCTGTGGGCCCTAAGCAAGACCATTTACTATTTATTCATACTACTTCATACTACATGCTAGAGGTACATACAGCAGATGTGAAAAATCTCTCTCTCTCTCTCTCTCTCTCTCTCTCTCTCTGTTGATTTAAAAAAATCATTTTTCTAACATTACAGAACATCATATTTTTCTAAATATCAGCATGTCAAGGAAGTGGGAGCAGTTTCATGTTCATTGAGTGACACTCATGTTATGACAGGTATGCTTGTTCTGGTTTTCTGTTTCTTGGTCCAAAAGGATGTTACAGCTTGATGGCATCTCGTGGGTTGTAACCACTGATGAGTAAGAAATACCATCATTAGTGTGATTCCAGCTATGTTTTATGAAACTTTGCACACCCATCAACAACTGAAGTGTCCCACACATTTTCATCTTTCTCCAAATACTAAAATCAGAATGTGCACAACATCAAAGGCTTTCCTGGGTCATACTTTATCCACTGTATGAATTCCAACATTTCTGGTACTTCCTTACTCTCTTCTCTTGATCATATTTGTGATGAACTCTCTCTTGCTATCATTTAATTTCTAACATTTCTGTGGCAGGTGTGCACAGCTGTTATGATAGTGACCAGTGGAAATTTTTCAGTGCTTCAACAGGTTAGTTGTGGCCAGGATTTTAGTGACCTGACAGCAAAGTCACTGACCTTGGATTAGTGGATTAGCATTTATTTTCAGCTCTGCTTATCATAAAACTAACAAATCCTTTTTATACTAATTAATAAATCTTATCAGGTAACACTGACATACAAAATTATATGCTCATGCACATCATTATTGCAATACATAATCTCACAGAATACACAGTTATGCTGAGCTAAATTTAAACACAAAATTTAGCATAATAATTATTAAAGTATACCAACCTGTAGCAATATGATTCAACCTTAATTTGAAGGTCAGAGCTGTACTGTGACTTATCTACCTGTCTATAAGCCTTTCATATATTTGTTATTTTTTACTTACAATTTTGCTGAAAAGAGGAATGTGTGTGACATTTTAGTGTAGTTTATTTTATTTTAATTACAAAAAAAAATATATCTCAAGTTTCCTTGTGCAATGCTTTAGTCTCAGGACCTAGTGTATAACTGGAGATGTGTAATTACACATGGTTTAGTAATGTTACATAATGATAGTAGCCCTTCTAACCCTTACATAACAATAATAGCCCTCCTAACCCTTACATAATGTTAGTAGCCCTCCTAACCCTTATATATTGGTAACAGCCCTCCTAACCCTTTCATAGTGTTAGTAGCCCTCCTAACCCTTATATATTGGTAACAGCCCTCCTAACCCTTACATAATGTTAGTAGCCCTCCTAACCCTTACATAACAATAATAGCCCTCCTAACCCTTACATAATGTGAGTAGCCCTCCTAACCCTTACATAACAATAATAGCCCTCTTAACCCTTACATAATGTTAGTAGCCCTCCTAACCCTTATATATTGGTAACAACCCTCCTAACCCTTACATAATGTTAGTAGCCCTTCTAACCCTTACATAACAATAATAGCCCTCCTAACCCTTATATAATGTTAGTAGCCCTCCTAACCCTTATATATTGGTAACAGCCCCTCTAACCCTTACATAATATTAGTAGCCCCACTTGCCCTTACACAACGGCAATCACCCTCTTAACCCTAACATAACAATAGTAGTCCTCCTAACCTTTGCATAATGGTGGTAGTCCTCCTAACCCTTACATAACAGTAAGTTTGTAATATTTTGCCCTGGCTAAAAGGGCTGGCTACTTTGACCTGAAATTTATTGGTGCTGGAATAGCAAGCAGACACTAACTTAGAATATTGTTTGATCCTATCCCACAGGAGTCACTCATTAAAACTGTACATGATATCAATGTGCTTATAATGCCATGCACAACAGGAATGCTTCTAGCAGTTGTAATGTTATAATAACAAATGTTTGCCAATCTCCAAACAGTAATCCTTGTTTAAAACAAATAGTTGTACATGTATCGATTTATCATTTCTGATGACATAAAGATGTTTAGAAAATTCTCTGCAATGTAAATTCTAAAACAAAAGCTATATTGCTGACATCACATCTCTTTCTTTAATGCTATTTCCTAACAAAAAATGGCAGAAATATAATGAATTAAATTTGTCAGTGTGGAATAAAGAAATCACACCCTCAGGATGAGAATCTGTAAACAGGAACTCAGCTGAGCCTCATTCCTGTCTGCCAATTCTGTAGTGTGGAATTTTCCCATCCCACACCAGTATGAAATAAGGAAATCCCACCTTTAGGATGAAAATCTGTTGGTAGGAACTTAGCAGAACCTCATTTCTGTCAACAAATTCTGTAAGGTGAATTTTCCCATCCTACTGCAGTTTTCATGGAATATGTAAACAGACTATTTTTGATTAAGAAGCATCCATGCCTGTGTAATGCTTTTAATTCTGAAAGATAATTTTAAAACATTGACAATTTCTTACCCTCTGAATGTTTAAAGGAAACAATACAAGACTGCTTCTCCCTTGCAAGCTTGACATCTGCAACTGGGCCCCCACCACTGCACTTTGGATTTTCAAAGTACAATTCAATTGTGTCTCTTGTAGTTGATAGGGGCAATCCTGACAGCTGAATGCTGGAAGTGACTGGGACTCTTACAACCTGGATATTCTGCCCCTCAAGTGGCCTCTCCTTCACCTTCTTCAGTAGAAATTCAACATCTGCAAGTACAAAGGAGCATGTGTCAAATCTGCATTTGGTAAAGTATAAATACTTTGAAGAATTTGTGTGTTTAACTGAACAAGGACCAACTGCAGCCACATAAACAGTACATACATTTTACCATGTTAGGTTTAATCAATAACAGACAAATGGATTTGAGGGATGGTTGATGCAGAAAAACACTTAGGCTAATGTATCATGGGTTCAAGCCTAAATGCTTGAGATATGTTTATTTCCAAGATCTATGTAATTCACAGAAGCAACAACAATATGAAGTCTATCTATGTTTTCACAAATCTTTAGGGCCATAGGCAATTATTGCTGTCAGAAGAAAGCATAGCACATCCATACAACAATGCAAATGAGTGACATTTGATAAAGACCTAATTCTTCATTTTCCAGAGAAATTCTAGAACGATGGGCAATTATTGTTTAGTTTCTTGTCATAAAAAAGGTTTTAAGCAAGGTAAAACTCTGTTAACAATATTGCCTGCCTTCTAGAGCAAAGTTAACTAGGCATTTTATATTGGAATTTCAGCAAATACAATAGTAGAAACTGGAGAATTGGGTAATACATGTATCAATGTCCCTCTCTAATTGGGTTATTACTATTCACCAAGAGAAATAAATAGTGCGTATCACACTGATCCCAAAAAATTTTAAGGAAAGCCAATGAAACATGAAATATAGGTCACAGTGACCTACTTTTAGAAATGATGGTGTCCTACTGGAAACAAGTTACAGAAAGGTGATGTGATGCTCTAGTGCTCAGAATAGTCCAGAGACAAAGCCAATTGACTGCATACTCAAAACTGTAAGACACTAAGACCATATCTCAATGTAAAGGAATTCACTGAAGCATGAAATGTAGATCATATTCACCTTATCTGAACTGCTCTGGCAGCCTAGTGGTTAGAGCATCCACCTCAGATGCAGGAGGTTGCGGGTTCGAACCCCGGCCGAGTCATACCAAAGACTTTAACAAATGGTAATCACAGCTGCCTCGCTTGGCACTCAGCATTAAAAGATTAGTGTTAGGACTGGTTGGCCTGGTGTCAGGATAATGTGACTGGGTGGGACATCATGCCACATATCTGTGGCATGATGCCCCAGTGCTAGACATCACTATAAACTGTCACACTGCAAACATCGTAGTGATATGACTGAAAAATTGTTAAAGCTACGTTAAAAATCTGAATCACACACACACACACACCTTATCTGAGACATGATGGTTTAGTTTCTTCTAAGTTGGATCCTCACATGAAACTAAAAGACCCAGCCTACAAGTGAGAATGTCTGAAGCAAATGCATCCAAGTAATACAAAACTCAAAGCAGATCTTGGGTTGAATGTGTCTGTTAAGTTTCATGGCAAATGCACCAGAAATTTAGGAGTAGTAGTGATAATAGAATAAACTAATAGATAGATAAAGGATGCTGAATAATAACAATAATAATTATAATAACGATAATGATAATATCTTTGTTAAAAAGGGTAACTCAATTAGTCAAATGCAACTGATCTCCCTTGTGGACCACTACCAAAATAAATTGTATATATATATATATATATATATATATATATATATATATATATATATATATATTGTTGTATATGTAATTAAATTGTTTGTGTGTTAGTT
>JAECUM010034926.1:0-20785 GCA_016617855.1 Megalonaias nervosa
TTTTTTTTTTTTTTTTTTTTTTTTTTGGACAAATCTTAGACAAATGAATGAAGTTACTAAATTTCAGTTGAGTCAATATCTACTCCAAGAAATTTTACACAGTCTTCACTGGCTATTTCACAGTTTTCTATAGTGATATTACCTCTATTATGCACATTTTTACTTCAAACATAGTTTTGTAATTTCTGATGTTTTGCTAGCATACCTTCATCTGCAAAATAGTATCTTTCTCTCATTTTGAAAGACAGATATTTTATGAAGGTATTAAACTATTTGATGATGAGGTTGTGTGGAAAACTGTTGAAGGCCTTGGACAAGTTCATTTGAATTACACCCACACTGTAGCCATTGTCCAAGGTACCCCTCCAGTCCTCCACCAATTTCAGTAGAGTTGTTTAATATCCATACCACTTTCTACAAGCATATAGAAGCTATGAAAATTTTATCAAAATGCAACTGTATCTGTTTCCATGGAAGCTTTTCAAAACAATTGTAAGTGCAAGGCACCTATAAAATGTCAACGGGCCTGTAGTTGCCCTAATCCATTAGACCAGATTATTTTTTATAAATCAGAGCTAGAGTCAACTAGTCAATTAGTCTATTAGGAGGCATGCAAAAAACAATGGTATCCATCAGCCTCATTGTAATGTTACATTATTTACATCAATTAAATATTAATAAATTGTGCAATGTATAATTAAGACATTTTAGTCACAACATTCTTTACAGTAACAAAGAGGAAAAAATCAACATTGTTTATCTACAACCATCACAAATCAGATGCTCACTGTATTTTTGAAACATCTGGTTATACCCTTGAAATATGAACAAAATCTAGATTCCTAATTTAGCAAGTTATTTACAAATTACCTTAATTGCTTTTTCTGCATTTCAAATGTTTAAGATAATATGGCATGCAGTCTGGAAATTTGAAATAAATGATTTGATCAGTGACCAAATGCACTATGTGAATTTTAAGAGAAAGATTAATTACAAGTAACTGTTCCACAAAGAATATTTAATTTACAAGCAGATAAAAGCACACATAATTTAAGAATATTATACTTTACAACAGTACCTGCAAGTGGATCATAAGTTAAGTGTATCTGTAACTTGTTTGTGTTTATTTCATATTCTCAACACAAAAATCATACTAAACTGTAAGGATGTGATTTATTGGGTAGATGTCAATCTTATCATCAACATGTAACCAAAGATGTTCATGAAAAAAAACAACAACAAAAAAACGTGTTTAGTCAAGCATTTTTCTGTATCTATTTTCATTTTCGCATAGACACACATACAGTGCCATCAAGAATGCTTTCAATGCTCATTTGATCCACAACAATTCCACTTTTCAGAATGGCTGAATGCAACACAGAAATGGTTGCATTTTCTGCAGACAGTTCTTTCCATGTCTTCAGCATCTGGTAAACACACTCCTTTGCATTCGGACTGTCTTCCTTGATTTGGTCAAGTTTGGTATCAGTGATTCCAAGTTCTCTGCCTAAAAACTCCCACTCCTTGCAAATATGACTCGACAAGATCCTAAGTTTTTTTCCAGACACAATTCTTTTCCCTTGATCATCCAAAAACAAATGTTGTCCATGCCCTGAATGGAGAAAAAGAACTACATGTAATAATTAGAATGTTTAGGTAAACAAGTGGAAGAATTACAGACAGGTCAATACTGGTAGCAAATTTGATGACTAAGAAAATGTCCATAAGCAAAACACACATCACATCAAAAAGGTATGTTCCACTTAACATCTGCCTGAAATAATAAAAATGGCAATACAATGAAGAAAAAATTATGTAGATATATCATAGATCCTGCTACACTGGTATATGCCACTCTTTACCAGTAAAATTTGTCCTTGTGCTGGAACAAATGAAACTGTTGGTGTACCTACCAACTGTAAACTGTGGTTAAAGTCTTCAAAGTTAACTGTATCAACATCAAAGTCTGTCAGAAGCAAAATCTATATTTTTTATGCAATTGTAGTCCCATATCACCACCGACTTTGATCAATGACTGACAATGGCACCAGAAGTGTCGGCTTATGTCTCTGATGGATTCAGGTGGCATGGTGGTATATACATACAGTATAAGTCTGATTTCCTAATCTGTCAAAATAGACAACTTACAATTAGGGCTGGAGTTCCCACTATCAGATTAATGAAACACAGTAATGGACTGTTGCTGCAGCCTATCAAGTGAGGGACAGGGTGCCAGTTTCATCACGTGTAATTGCTGTCAAAAATGTTTTTTTTATATTATTTTTTGGCCTAAATAAGCTCAGAAATGTTTGCTTTTTTGCAGACAGTTCTTTTCATATCTTCAGCATATGTTATATACATTCTCTTGTGTTCTGATAGTCTTCCTTGATTTGTACAAGTATGGCATCTGGAAATTCAAATGCTCTTCCTAAAACCTCCAACCCTTTGTCAATAAAGCTAGAAAGCACACATCAAAAAAGGTACGTGACCCTTAACATTTTCATGAAACAATACAAATGGCAATATCTTCAAGAATGAAACTATGCAGATATGTATCCAACAAAATAAGAAAAACTCACCTGCATACCATTAGGTTTATAGGTAGCTTACAATTACTTAGTATAAAGTTATTGCAATAATGATCTCTATTCAGAATGTATATGGCTAAATCAGTCAATAAATATTAATGTGGCCAAAATACAAGCAGAAGGTCACAGAAGTATTCAATAATGTGAGTTACGTCTGCAAATTTTTGTCTGATAAAAAATGACTACGTTCATTTCTTTCTGTTTTTCATTCTTTCCTTTCTTGGTTTTTTTGTGGGCATAATGCAATTTTTAATATATAATAGGCTATACTTGTTGGACAGTATATTTGGTGGAGGAAGAAAACTTCGAGAAGAACCACCAACCATCAGGAAACTACTGAAAAGCTTTTCCATATACATGTACAGATGTTGGCAGAAAATGGACTCAAGTGCACACAGATGTGAAGTTGTAAACTTTTCATAATGTATCAAAGTCTTTGCTAGAGTTCAAGACAGGCGGCAGATATGTAGTTGAGTTATGATGATACCAATAAATACAAATTAATAATGGCAAAAATATTTTCACCTGAAACATAATTGGAAAGTATCATCAGCGTGGTGCTGTATAACTTTAAAAATAATTAAAATGTTTTATGTTTTAGTTCTTGTACTAAACAACTACTACAACTATTGAAAATAATTTCTTAAAAATACAATTAGAATTTTTCCGTTTGTTACAGTCTTTTTTAATATAGCATAGTTTGAAATATAATGTCATAACCTTTGATTCCTTTAACATACTTTTTATGGGTTTTGGTTCAAGTGATCATCTTCTTTTAAGATTTATTACCAAATAATAGAAAATGTCATTATTTTCATATACCTCTGCATGTCTTATTCTACACTTTAAATATGTACATTAGTCACTGTGTTTGTTATTATGATTAAAGAGATTTGTTGTAACAATAGCCAATGAATGGAGATGATGGATTATGATTCTGTGACTCCTCTCATGATGAACAATATAAATAATAGACAAAAGAGACTTAAAGGGGCTTGTGCTCTACTGGCTAAAAAGAATTTCAATGAATTCATGACCATTTCTTCCTTTTAAATGCAGTGTTCAAACAATCTCTGATATTTTTTGATGATAATAGAATTTTCAAATTAGCTGATCCGATGGATATACTGGATGTCAGATTGACACCTTCTGCATTCAGAACCAAGCAGAAAATCATTAGAAGTCAATTGTTGAAAAACCCCATTTCAATATGACCAAGCATTCAGGGTGAGAAGTTACAAGATCTTTTTTTTAGGATGGCCATTGTGGCAGGCATATTAGATATTCAATTTGTATAATTTGCACTTAGGAGTAAACAGGTATCATAATAATTTTATTGGTGAAAACCCACTTGGTGATACATGTATGGCC
Source organism: Megalonaias nervosa (assembly GCA_016617855.1). Lineage (NCBI taxonomy): Eukaryota > Metazoa > Mollusca > Bivalvia > Unionida > Unionidae > Megalonaias > Megalonaias nervosa. Next base: position 3,960 of record JAECUM010034926.1, read on the forward strand.
ATCCATTTGAGATGAGCAGACATAACAGCATATGGCCAACTAGACACCATACGAATTCTGGTGAAAACCCCATGTCAAAATGATGTTCCATTTAAGGGGAGTAGCACCAACAAGATAAACAATAAGTCTTCTGATGAAACACTATTCTGATATGACCACTCATTGGGAAGGAGTAAGAATAACAAAATTTCAAGATGGCTGCCATTGTGGCAATACTGGATATCAAATAGGCACCATTTTCATTTAGAACCCACTAGACATCATAAGAAGGCTTTGTCTGACCAGCCACTTAAGAAAAATACCTGTAAGATTTTCAAGGTGGCCATACTGGATGCCAAAGCAGTACCATTTTTATTCAGTTTTAACTATACATCAATAGGAAGTATTTTAGTAAAACATTCCATATTGATATGGCCATCTATCTGCGAGTAATAGTGATAAAAAGATTAAGAAAAGAGCCACCATTGTGTGAGCTACACCAGTTTCAATGAGGACCAGTGTGTGTGTGTGATTTGAATTTAGAACGTAGCTTTAACTATCTTTCAGTCATATCGCTATGATGCCTGCAGTGTGGCAGTTTATAGTGATGTCTAGCACTGAGGCATCATCTCACAGACATGCAGCATGATGTTCCACCCAGTCACATTCTCCTGACACCAGACCGATCAGTCCTATCACTAACCTAGTACCATTTTTATAAGTCTTTGGTATGACTCGGCTGGGGTTCTAACCCACGACCTCCCGTGTCTGAGGCGGACGCCTGAACCCTAGGCCAGCGGAGCGGTCTCATTGAGGACCAAGTAGACATCATAAGAAGTCTTCTGGTGAAAAGACCATATCAATACGACTTTTAATTTAGGAAATTAAAGTAGCAATAACAAGATTTTTAAGATGGCTGCTGTGGCAGACATAACGGATAACTGAGCTGAAGCATAAATTATTTAAGACCAACTAGACATCAATAGAAGTCTTTTAGTTAAAACTCCATGTTAGTAAGGATATCCATTTAGGAGGTGACGAGTTATCAAGATGCTCAAGCTGGATATCGTAACATTTTATGGGGATTAGGCGTCATAAGAAATCATCTGATGAAAACAAATGACTTTCTGTTCAGGAGAAATTCGACGGGTTTTCACCAAAATTTCAATCAAGATTTTTAAGCTGTCTGCTGTGTTAGCCATATTGATGTCAGATTGACACCATTTTCTTTAGAACCATTTAGACATCATAAGAAGTCTTGCTGTGAAAACACCATGCTGTTATGATCATCCATTCTGGAGGAGTAGTGATAATAAGAATTTCAAAATGACTGCTGTAGCACCATATTGGATATCCAAGCACGATTTTCATTAGAACCAACCAGAATAACTGTATAGTTTCATGGCAATTCTCTAAGGAATTTAGGAGAAATAGCAATAACATACTTACGTTAGCAGATGGACAGATGATGGACAGCAGACCATCCCATAACATCTCCTTGTCTATGGCCAGTAGAGTTTAAACAACTAAAATATATCCATCCAATTCATCACTGTACAATTTTCAATATGTTTTCAGTACTGGACTCATTATGGGAACTAATAAATAAAATGTCATCTCTAAGTAGCACATTCAGAGTCTCAAATCCAATATTAAGTCATGGATTGGCATGACAAAGTGTAGAGAACCTGCTGAGGCCTTCTGAGTGTCAAAACAGACAATATGCATTATGCAATTACAAAATTAACCCAATCAAATAACTATGTGACCAAGGTGCATGTTTGCAATCTGCTGTGACCAACAAATGAAACCTTTCCTTGCTTTTATCTAACAAAGTACTCAATAACACCTTTAGCCAGCAAAAGTGACATTTATCACAAACTAAACAGACCATTTAAAGTGAATATTGGTGGTAAGGCAATCATTTTAAAATTTTTGGAGAAAACATCCAGTTAACATTATCAGTTTAAATTGGTTTCACGAAGGGATGAAGCCAACAGCAATCATTTACAAACACTTCTTGTCATTCATATTATATTTATTTTAGAAAGATAAATATAAATTACAGCTGCAAAAAAAATAAATGAAGTGTTCTTGCATTAATAGTTTTCATCTCATGTACATTTAGTAGACATTCCTGATCAACTTGATTTTTTAAAATTTATAACGGACTATAACAAGTATAAAAAGTTAATGTGAAATTTTCAAGTTTAAAAAGTTCACTTACCACTTTTGAGGCCAATACCGGTACGCTGTAGGAGAGAGAGAGAGAGAGAGAGAGAATAAAATATCCTTTCAATTGAATATTCAAATGAAATATTTTCTTGCCAGTCAAATCAAAGTATCTGATGTCAATGTTAAAAATTAAATACAACAGCAACTTTACAAGATGTAAGAATTTATTTTAAAGATTTTAGTTCGGCAATAAAGAGAACATATAAATCCTATGCCACAATAGAATTTTATTGCTAGAGAAAATATATATTAGTTCATGTTTTATTTCAATCACAAAAAAACTGCACATAAAAATCTCCTCACATTTTTATACACACTCAATTAACAGGGCTGGATCGAGGAGGGTGGGGTCCAGGGTCTCCGTAACACCCCCCAGCTTAAAAAAAAACCCAAAGTACACACACAAAGTATAGTCACTTGTCACTGGAAATTTGACCATTTTATTCTTGCACCTGTTTATTGGTTATTATGCACACTTTGAGTAAACAGACCCATCAAATAAATAGCCTCAAGTTAATCATTAGTGCACTCACTTCCTTCGATCACGCGCTGTTCTGACTGGAAAGTTTAATTCCAAAATGTCCGACAAAAAGCCCTTAAGTCCTCTGATGCTGATGGGATTGCAAAGATTGAGAATTTCTTTCAAACACCTTATGGCCTGACTGCTGCAGCTGAGAAGTCAAAGGCAAATAAGAAAGGTACCCGGCTGTACATTTTCCGAGGTTATGCTTGGAATTTTGACCTAAAACCTTGGACATCCGAGGTTTTTCCATGGTTTTCCTAGGAAAACCTAGGAAACCTTGCACAATGCTGATATTTTGTCCAAGGTTTTATAAGCAAACCTCGGACATTATCTCGTACATTAAAAAAAAAACTAGGAAATACCTTGGACAAAGCCTTGGACATGACAACTTAGCTTATTTTTGCCTCGGAAATAAGAACTTAGTCATGTTTTAGCTTGGACATAGCTTGGAAATGTGGACTTAGAAAATTTTTAGCTAGGAAATGGACTTGGTCTGTTTTAATTGTGCACATAGAGATTTCTATATATTTATTCAGAAAGTATTTTTACAGTTTGTTAAAAAGAATAACGTTTGTCATTACCAAAACAACTAGCAAATCTAGGATTTGAATTAAAAAATTGACTTAATTAATGTTGATTGATAGATATGGGTTTTACAGTGTACCATCTCAGTTCAGGCAACATGGTGCCAAACACGATCACATATTTTGGTTTCACATCTTATTTACATGGCGATAAAAATATGAGATAAAGAACCAAAACCTATATTCATGCTGGAATCCCCCCGTTAGAAAAATTCTTAGTATTCATACACTTTTAATCACTTCATACAATCTTGTTAGTGTAACACAGTGGTCCCAATTCTAATGCCCTGTAACTACACAGGACAAAAGTAAAAATATATTTTCTAACAGTTGAATCTAAAGTAAAATCTTCAAAGCTTAAAGGGTCACATGACACATTTCTCAAAATTTGTGTTTAGAAGGATAATAAACTATTACAGTATTAGTGTAAAATGTTTATTAAAAATTGCATGGCACAGTTTCTTTGTCACATTAGTTACAAGAATAATAATTATAAATATACAAATGGGTCTGAAAAAAATTGTATGGATAAATATACAACTGGGTCTGAAAAAAATTCCATGGATAATTGGCATGGCACTATTTTTAATTATCATTTTTCATATGATAATTGATAATAAGCATAGTTACACTGAAGTTTAATCCTTTTCAAAATGATTTGGGAAGAATGCAGTGAACACTTGATTCTGTTTTCTGACAACAAAAGCTAATATAATCCATTTGGGGATTTTAAAAATATTAAACTTTACAAAGAAAGTTGGCTTTTGATGTTTAAATAAAATGAAAAATGACCTCCAAAGTTATTGATGACATAAATTTGAACAGTGTTTTCACTCTGAGTTTAAACCAGTGTAAGATTTTTTTATTTGCAATTACTTCATATAAAATTCAAGTATTCATGAAATATAGACAAACAAGGTACTGTAAAAGACATTTTCGAAGTAAAAAGGCAAAATTTGTAATCCTCATTTAAGCTTTGCAAAGCCACATCTATCTTTTAAGTGATCAAGTAAACAGGTATGTCAATAGTTAAATTGTTTGTCAATAGCTAAATCATGAGTGGTAAAGGATCAAGTAAAATACACAAGCTTGTGTTAATGTAGTTGTGGTTGATAAAGATTTTAATTTATACACCTAAATTATAACACCTGAAGATGAACTCTTCCCTCTATATTTCCTTTGGACACAAATAGTTTTCGAACTGCAAATGCATGCCAATTTTATTTGTGGAGGAGGTATCTTGTAACTTCAACAGGTACTTCTCCAATGGATTTCTTTTCTTCAAATGCAATTGTAAATGAATTCTGCTTCCTGACCTTGCTTGTCTTAAAAAGACTGATTATGTCTGTGCTTTGTTAAAGCCTCCTTTGTTTATATGCTTATGAGACCCTCCCACCCCACCCCATGTGTAATTCCTATTGCATTGGTTTTAAAATAAGGGTAGGTAGATAGTCGGGGGTGGGTGTTTTTATTAACAATTATATATATATGAAAGTTGTGGAAAGTGCTAGGAAATGTTTCTTTCGCCTTATTCCATTGGTTGCAGAGCATGGAATTATCCAATCACAGCAGCCGATTCATCAATCACTCTTGTACGCGCCATAATAATAAATTTGAAAGTGTTCCGTTGAAAGTAAGCTGGTCTGTGAAAACCTGCATTATAAAGGAGTGGATCCATCAATCGCCATGAACTTGTTTGTGTTATTTATATGATAATCCTGTTACCGGAAATGTTCTTAGTGTCCTATATATTGTTCAGCCGAGAAAGGCAATCGAAGATTACAAATGTCGGCGATTTGGTGTCGGCAAGATTACCGTGAGCAGCAGGAAGGGTGAACAGACCACTCTTATAATTAAGCCAAATTTTAGTGATAATTGAGGCAAGTGGTCTGTTCGACTGCCATACCGTGAAATCATTTGTCTTAATCATCAGGCAAACATATTCATTACCAAATGTCTGTCCACCCCCCCCCTTGCTGCGGTGGACCCTACGAATTGGTTTCGAGCAAATTTTGCATTATGATTAAGACAAATGTGTAAGGTTCGACTGCCATACCGCGCATATCATATTCCCCTTCTTGTCTGCTGTTATCTTACACACATATGTGGTCATTTACCCTTCCTGCTGCTATAATTAAATAGTCAGTATAAATATTATTAATATGGTTGTCATCGGAGAACCTCATTCTGCTAGATTAGCACGAGAAAGACTAGAAGCAATTAGAAAATATTTACCTGTTCGTGATGCTGTCAAGCAACAATTACAACAACGACAAGAATCTCATGTTGAATTTGAGGAGGATACAAAACAATTATTTAAACCTATCACTGAGACCACTAAAGGTATTCAACCTGTGTTAGAGAAAACCGCTGAAGAAACTGGAAAAATAGCAAAAAGAACAAAACAGACAAAAAAGATTCTTACAGAACTTCCAGCCGAAATATCTGCTGCGATGTCAGTCCCTGAAATACCTGAAGATGCAGACCAGGTAGAAGAAGGTGCTGAAGCACTAGCCCCTGAACCAAAATCAACAGTTAAATTGATAGATAAATTTAATGAAGAAACTATTAAGGTAATTAATGAACTTAAAATACAACAATTAGCTAAATTTGCTGTAGATGGTTTTAGTCTAAGAAATAAATTAATGAAACCTGAATACACTAAAGATATTAAAACCCGTGATCAGTGGCAAAAAACATTATATCGCATGCGCATGAATGTTGAACAAACTAGAGTTGATGATCCACTATATCAGGATTATGTTAGTGAAATTAATAAATTAATCAAATTAGAAAGGGAGAAAAAACAAAGTAAAAAACCTTCAAAACAAATAGCACCAAAACCATCTGAGCAATCATTTCGTGATTATCCAGGATCACCAAAATCACGAATATCAATTATATCTCCTACACCAAAGAAAACAACATCATCGAAACCAAGTGAAGAGGAAGAAGAAGAATTTCAAGACGCTCCCGGTGTAATTGGAAGTGGTTTAGGAAGTGGTCTTATTACTTGTCCCAATAATATCCTTGCTGATGTCGATCGATTAGAAATTCTCATTGGAGGAAAACGAGCTGGTAATAATTCCCCAGAAATTATTAATGAGGCGGCTGATATTTGCAGACGATTATTTACCGGTGGTATCATGGGCGTTGATGTTTATCAGTCTCTTATTAATGAAATTGCCGATGACTACTACAGCGACTGAGTATGTAATTAAATACAATTACTATAATAAAATGATCGTACATAGTACTCAACGTGGACTAACTATGGTCAGGGTGATAAATTCACGATTACCAGTATATAAAACGACATATGGAAATGGACTAGGTGATGTTGTTCAGGGTCTATTTAGAAGGATAGCCCCAAAAGCAATACCGATTGCAAAGCAACTGGGAATGAAAGCTATTGATGTTGTTAGTGAAAAAGGTATTGGTGCTGTTGGTAATGTTGCTGGTAAAGCATTTTCAGCGATTAAAGATAGATTAACACAATTAATACGCAGACCTGTGGTCCGACCTCAACCAGTAAAATTACCTAGTACAGAAGTAATGCCTGCAAATGTCAGTAAAATAATAAATCAAGTTGCTAATCAAAAACTAGCAGATTTGGTTGATGTACCAATTTCAGAAAAAGAAAAAAATATAACCTCTAGTCTGATAGCAGGAAGTGGTCTCACTTCCCGAAGTAATCTTCGTTTTAGACGATAATAAATATAATAAAGATGTTCAAACGTATATCTGATCCCGCATTTGACATGGACGCACCAGTACTTAAAGATGAGTCTGTGCGTGATTATCAATATTATTCTTATGACGCTCGAATTCCAGATCAGCGTGGGCGAATTGAACTGCAAGTTCAGGATACAAGTAGGTATTTCTTACCCGCTGAGGCTTTTATTGAAGTAGAAGGTGAAATTTTAAATATTGCTAATCCTGCAGCACCAGTAGCATATGGAGACGATGTTAATGTCGGTTTTGTTAATAATGGTATTATGGCATTATTTGACAGTGCAACGTACATGATTGACGGAAAAAATATTGAATCTATTCAGAAGGGCGTCGACGTTGCAACAACAATACTTGGTCTTGCAAGATATAGTGATGATTATTCAAGATCAGCTGGTCCATCAATGATGTTTGCAAAGGATACAACTGATTCTCCAGAGTATCGACAATATGAAATAGGACAACCAAGAAATTTTGCTAGAAGCGCCAATGCGGATGTACAAAGTATGATTATTAATGTAGATCCAGATTTCAACTTAGGATTTAGATCACGTCGAGCAATGTTGCGTGGTGGAAGAAGAGCATTTTCATGTGTGATTCCACTATCACATATATTTGGATTTTGTAGAAATGTCAGAAAAGTCATTTTTGGAGCTAAGCATACAGTTGTACTTGTACGAAAAGCAACCGACAATGATGCATTATGGAGACTCGCTGGTGATCCTGGCAAAGTAATTCTGACAAAACTTTCATTGTGGATGCCGGTGATGACCCCATCAATAACTGAAGAAGATCGTCTACTCTCTTTTATGAATCAAGGTGGTAAATCAGCATTATCGTGGTTAACAATGACCACAGATGCTATCCAGAGTAATATTAATGGTTTATTTACGTGGCAAATAACATCACAACAAGGTGTTTCTGCACCACGACATATATTTATTGCATTTCAAGATGCTGCACGGGTGGATGATCAAACACGTAGTATTATGATATTTGATAATCTTGGTGTTTCCGACGTTTCCTTAAGAATAAATGGACATCAAGAACCATCCGAGGATATTTTACTGAATTTCGATCAAAATCATGTAGCACGTGTATATCACCGTCTAATGACGTTCATGGGGCGTGATCAAAATGTTGATACTGGTTTACAAATATCACAATTGGATTTTACAACCTTATACCCAATTTATTATTTTTCGCTCGAACATTTAGATTTAACCAGACAATCAGTAGTCGATATACATTTTCGAGCTCGTGTGACAATAGGAGCTATTGCCAATTACAGAGCAATTGCTGTCATACTCAGCGATAAATCGATGTTACTTGAAGGTGCTGGTGGGCGAATGAGAGTCGTTGATGCTCCAGTAGAAAACATGTAATTAGATTATTTATGAATATTATAATGTCGTATAATAATGTTAGTGTTAGTCTGACTCCTGGTCAGATTAAAAAGATATAATCAGCATCAAAAAATAATTGCGGATTAAAAATATTGCTAAAGAAAGATCAGATGAGCGGCTCAAATAAATTATCTCTTACAGAACGTCAACTCGGGTATTTCAATGAAGCAAAAAATCAAATAAAGGTATAAAACTTAATCTTTCTGCGGGTGCCATTAAAGATATAATTAAGACGGGTGGTATATTTCCACTTCTTGCTGCTATACCAGCATTAATTGCCGCTGCAGCCCCAGCTGTTGCAAAAGCAGCTGCATTAGGTGCTATTGGAACTGCTGCTGGAATGGCATTAAAGAAAGCGACTGGACAAGGAATAAAACGAACACCAAAAAAAAAGGGAAGGGGTCTAAGATTACCAGGGACCCCACACTGGTACGGAAAAGGCCTAAGATTACCAGGGACAGTTTACTGATATCTCCTATGTCCAATTTTGATTTACTAGATGCTGCTAAAAATTAAAAATAAAAAATTTTAGAGGAGTTTTCATGCGCGATCAATTACCAAAACAACCAAATAACATTGAAACCGGTATTATTAATCTCGATGAAAATTCTGGTCCAGGCACGCATTGGGTCGGATATGCAATTGATCCACGTGGAATTATTTATTTTGATTCATATGGACTAGCTCCACCAAAGGAATTCTTAAAGTATATTAGTTGCTATCAAAGTATTCCAATATGGTATTCAACATTACCTACACAAACATTAACCGATCCACCAATATGTGGTCGAGAAGTACTTAATGTACTTGATGCTATATCAAAATCAACAAAACCACCCCACAAGTTGTACATGAATATACTACGACGTCATATTTAAACAGACATTAGTAAATATAATGGTGGATATTTATGGAAGATCTTCCCGTAGAGGTCATCAGCAAGTTGATTTATCTAAATACGCAACTCTTGATCAACTCAGAAATGAAATTGATGATTTATTAAATCTCGCAAGTGTGGATCAAAATGAAGTAGTTGTTTTTCAGGATAAACAAGGACGACTAAAAACAAGTAATATACAACTACCAGATGTTCTTATAAGAATTCCAACTGCGGCCGTAGATAATATAGTTACTTTCTCTGATCAGGGTAAAATACAAGATTCTGGTACATCACTCAGTAATTATATTAAGAAATCCGGCGATGTATTTACCGGAGACATTAATATGAATCAGAATAAAATCACTGACATTGGAAATCCAACCGCAGATGCAGACGCCGCAACAAAGAAATATATCGACGATCAAGAATCTAAATATGTACTGACCAACCGCGGTATAATGCATGCATCTCTCGATATGAATAACAACAGCATTACTAATCTCAGAAGACCAGAGACAAATTTTGATGCAGTTAATAAAAAATACGTTGATGATAAGGAAATTCCAATCAATAATGAAATAACAGAATTCAAAAATGAATTTCTTAGTCACGTGAATATGTTTTTAAGTTTTCACAGAAACATAAACAAACTTAAAAATGATTTTTTTGGAAACCCATCAACACCAGAACACCAGAATATGATTTTGATGCTGCAACGAAAAAGTATGTTGATGATAAGGAAATTCCTATTTCAACTTCGTTAAAAACAATCGGTGATGAAATGACTACACTTAGTGCTACTTTTTATAAAAATTTAGAAACGTTCTTAAATTTTCGTAAAAACATAAACAAACTCATTAAAGATTTTTTTGGTGATCCACCAACCGTTGACATAAACCTAGCCGACATTAACACGAAACTTAATGATATTGCCAGTGGAATACCTAATATTGTTCAAAAAACTAATCTGATTAAAATTCCACACGGACAAATTAAAAATATCGTATACACAGTAGCATCAGGATCATCAACATGGACACCACAAAATAATACTATCAAATATACAGCAGAAATTACTGGTATTTACATGCTGTCCGTATTTAGTGATGAAAGATTTGCTATAATTAACAGATATATATTGCGTCATTCAACTGATTCTCTCTCTGGAGTTGTATCTATATTGTTAAGTAAAGATGTTGAAGAAACATTTACACTGAGAATATATGATCAAAAAATAAACTCAGTGCCTTATTGGTGGCATCTGGAATTTGTGGTTGAAACACCGCAATTAATCACTTAATATAATAATAATGGATCAACCTCAGTCTCGCATTGACGTTCAACGTTACAGATGCAATCAAGTATGTGAGCGTCTGACTAAACTAAATAATTTTATCGACTATTATAACACGAAAATAAAAAAATACAAAAGACGTATAGTTGTTATCGATGTAGTTGTTTACTCGGTTTCTGCTGTTATTACTGGAACAGGGTTATTATTATCAACATTGACGATGACAGCACCTACTATTATAACCATTATTGTTTCAGCATCAACAACTATTGCTGGTGTTCTAGGTATTATAACCAAAAAGATACATACTTGTACAAATGCTAAATTACACGATTATATGATTAAATTACACACAGTGGTAGAGGCATGTTCTAAATTATCTTTATATATTTCTTCGTGTGTCAGTGATGGTGAAATATCTGATACTGAATTCGCGATGATGATGAAAACTTATGATAATGCTTTTAAAGTGATCGCAAATGATTTTAATGAATTAAATAACAACAATAATAATAATGACAGACAGGGAATTACTTCAGCAGATTGTCACTAATACAACTCCGTCAAAAACTACGATGATATCGTTAAGTTCGACTAATCCTGAGTTTAGTGTCAATTTTCCAACCGCAATTCCTGCAAAAGAAATAGCATTAGCACAATTACGAGTTTATTATAGCTGGCCCAACATTAGATCAAAACCATTTGGTGGACTACAGCCAAATAATTCATTAATATTTGCTAATAAGAATAAATCTGATGGAACTCCTGATTGGCAAATAGTTTCTATTCCAACGGGCAGTTATCAAATAGAGCAGATTAATGATGAGTTCCAACGCAGAATTAAATCTACTACAGGAAAAGAATCCAAAATAGCAATTACTGTCTACGAACCAACACTATCTGCGATTATTGAAATAAATTCTCCCGATTACTCCGTAGATATTTATCAAAGTTCGATTAGATCAGTATTAGGTTGGCCTGAATATCCACCGGTTTATCAAGCACCACCAGAACCACAGAGATCTGATTTTGTCATAGATGTTAAAAAATTTATAAAACCTCCAGAATATAGAACAGAAAAAAATGCTTACCCATGGCGACGATATTTTGGTGATGGGGTTATACATTATATAGATAAAAAAAGAAGACTATTTTACAAAAATAGTTGATGGTAAAAAAGGTAAAATAATAGTACTTGATGTTGATGAAATAAATTCATATGCTAATACAATTAAGTCTGAACACGGACGTGTACTTAATTATCTAAGAAATTTATTTTCCAGCATTAGCACTTCCTACAACGATGACTTAAAAAATCAAATAATTGAAATAATACAACATTTGAATCAAATTGCTTCAGACCTAGATTTCATGAATGATATTATTGTTAACAGAGAAAAAAGATTAGTGGGCATATTAGCAGATAGACGATATAAAGAGTTATATATAGTTGATGAAGACGGTCCACCTCGAAGTGTTAAACTAAATCTTCTGTTTACAATAGTATTTCTAAAACATTTCGGAATTACGCGAGAACAACTATCAACATTTATAATTCCTGGATTTAAATCTGAAGAGCTAAAGAAATCAGTTAATGATCTTATTGATGAACAATTTAAAAGAATATGTGATTCATGGAAAAAATTAATACCTACACCAACTATTCTTAAATATAATAATGATCCACACGGTGGTGGTCGACATATATCACCTGGTATTGTTAATATAACAACAACAATTGCAGTCAATCTGGTATGTGACGTAATTGATGATAGTTATCAAGTAGATCTTTCAAAATCTAATCACCGCAGTGGCACTGCGGAACAGGGGTATATACTATATTCATTTAGCCCTAAAGACCCGCCCGGTTGGTTAATTGTGTCTGAACCAATTAACCCAATTTATTTACGAGTTCATAATCCATTTCTGACAAGAACAAATTTCAAACTCACTGACCAGGCAGGAAATATTTTGGATCTAAGACAAGAATCTCTTAATATTAATTTATATATACGCTCGTAGAACGTCTGATTAAATATTTCCTAATATAATAAAGGAAAAAATAATCTGATTCTGAAATAATATATTTTTTTTAATCTGATGGGTAAATATATACTCTGTTTGATGTTTTTGGACAGATTTTCTGAAATTATTATTATTTTTCTGTGGAAATCTGTGAAAAATCTGTAAATATTATTATTTTATTATTTTTTCTGTGAAAATTCATCAGAAATTGAACTCCACCGGGTATAATTACACGACTAAATCATGAAATCTACGGAAAATCTGTTAGATTTTCTGAAATTGAAATCCGTCGGGTATAATTACACGACTAAATCATGAAATCTACGGAAAATCTGTTAGATTTTCTGAAATTGAAATCCGTCGGGTATAATTACACGACTAAATTATAAAATTCATCAGAAATTGAAATCTGCCGGGTATAATTACACGACTAAATTATAAAATTCATCAGAAATTGAAATCTGCCGGGTATAATTACCCGACTGATTAACAAAATCTGTGGAAAATCTAATAGATTTTCTGAAAACTGTCAGAAAATATTATTATTATTATTATTATTTGTAGATTTTGTTAATTTTATCTATAATATTTGTAAATGAGGCCTGACAAAATCATGAAATCTGTGGAAAATCCGTTAGATTTTCAGAAATTATTATTAATATTATTATTCTGTAGAAATCTGAAATCTGTTAGAAATTATTATTTTATTATTTTTTCTGTGGAAAATCTATTAGATTTTCTGAAATCTGCTAGATTTCTGAAATCTGTTAGAAATTATTATTAATATTATTATTTTGTAGAAATCTGAAATCTGCTAGATTTCTGAAATCTGTTAGAAACTATTAATATTATTATTTTGTAGAAATCTGAAATCTGTTAGAAATTATTATTTTATTATTTTTTCTGTGGAAAATCTATTAGATTTTCTGAAATCTACCATCTGAAATCTGAAATCTGTTATAAATTATTATTAATATTATTATTTTTTCTGTGGAAAATCTATTAGATTTTCTGAAATCTGCTAGATTTCTGAAATCTGACAGAAAATTAAAATTTATTGGGTATAATTGTTGCAACTATGATACTGACGACCGTGGTTCGATTCCTATGGCTGACGAATGTTGACAGTATTCGGAACGATGCTATTTTATTTTAAAGAAATAATTATTATATAATGAACCAAGAAAATATAAATAATATTATTTCTGCTCTTAAAAAATTAAAACATAACAGAATAAATCTATCTGATAATCTCGATCCTGAAAAAATATTATCCGATTATGAAATATTAAAACAAAGAAAAATTGACAATAAATACACATTACCATCCAATTATAAATTTGTAAAATCAATTTATCAGTCTATGTTAGAATCCTTGTCAATGGTAAATGACAAACAGGTAAAACTATTTGCGCCTCTTGCACGTTCGATCAAAAATATTAGATCTGAACTATCTCGTGAATGCGAGAAAAAGAAGATCGTGGATAATCGTGTAATGCAATTAAGAAAAATTATGTTATTTGATTCTGTCAAAAGTGAAAGTGACACCGAGAGCAGCGACGGTGAAGGTAAAATATAGAGTCGAATTATATACAATTTATTTATTAGGAAAACAGAGTGAGATAATATATTCAAATATTATCCACTGATCGTATTTTATTGAATATGCTGATTTGTATAATTTATCTGCAACATGTTTTACTGATTGTGGATGTATGCTAAAATATTTTGCAGCCGCATTAATTGAGGGGAAATTTATTTCCTGTTCTGTTTCTGTATTTATGGATTTAATAGCTCTGTTTCCGAATAATTTACATTTTCCAGTATTTCCACGTGCAGAATTCTGACTAGGTGTAATAATTTGCAGGTTAGATAACCGATTATTATGGGGATTTCCGTCAATGTGATCAACTACAAGTCCATTTTCAACTACTCGATGAAAACATTCGAATATGAATTTATGTGAGTAATAATTTTTATTTCCAGTATTAAACGTAAAATAACCAGTATTATTAATATTACCAACTGGTTTTTTCAATCTACAGTGTCTGATCACACCATCTCGCGATGCTTCATAATTTTTTATTATTGGATGTTTCACAAATTCGTTTTGCTCCATTTATATAATAATATTATTTGTCTAAATCATTATTTTGAAATCTGACCAGATAATCCTCCTCTGTCTTTATAGGAGAGTCAGTATTATTTTTTTTGTCATAATATCGTTTTAATTCCCTGTATTTTTTTCCACCACATTTTAGACACAATTGAGTTTTTCCTCTGACTCCAACACCACACTGAATACACGGTATTGGTCCTGTACTTCCATTTTTGATACTCTGTGCATGATATCCGCAGTATTTGTTCACACACGGTTTATTTACAAAGAGAAATATATCCAATTCTGAGCCAAACACATTTGTTCTTTGTTTCAATCATTATATATATACTAAAATTTTAATTTAAATACTTGTCTTAATTATATGGAGGAATTATCGGCAATTGAACCTCAGATATCCAGATTTGATCTTGACAGATTATCAGAATATAAATTTAGTACTTTGATGCAAGATCTGGCATTAACGGATGAGGATATAATCGAACGTATTCGTGAAGCAAAAAATGAATTTCGTGGCGATGGTGCTGCTCATGTATGGTCAACATTCAGAGTCGGAAATGTTACTAATATGATGAATGACAAACGAGGAAAAATAATTATTAATCACCTTGATGATCAAAAATATTTTATTTTAATAAAATTTATTGTAAATACAAAGAAGATATTTGGATTATTCGTGACAAACGCGATCCAGTACACATACAATCAGGAAATAATACTGTTCTCTTAAATAATAAATCTAAACCCGGAATACTAACAGGTGTTGACAAATTATATTATATACAGAGTTATCCAGCAACTGCAGTTGTATATGGAATATTTCCGCTGAATAATAAACCCGACGTCGGGGATCTAAAACCTATGAAACTGTCAGAATCAAGAATAAACTGTGTAGCTGAACGAGTTACAGAACATTTTACAAATGCGATACGTGGTAATGGTTTAACAGATTTACGACGTCAAAAAATAAATACTTGGGCAGAATCAGTTAAAGATACCGGAGCATCTATCAAAGATGTCGCTGAACTAGAAAATAAATTAAAATTCCCAATAACAGTAAAAACGCTGACAGGAGAGATTTTATATAAATCGAAATATGAATCAAGAGGAGCTCCAATAAATATTATTGATCATAATTCGCACGCATGGACCTCAGCAGTAACAATATTTCCACGAGATAGAAAAGTTAAATTTTATGATGGTCATATATTTGATTTTATCAGAAATATCAGTAAAAGTGACCCTGTGTCTGTTTGGTTATTTCAGAGTTAGGAATATGATCATTACGATCAGTTTGTACGGCCTAACGGTGATATTTACCGTACAGAATCTCTTAATGTAGAAATGGAAAATCTTGCGCTGAAATATACTTCAGACGATGTCAAAATTAGACAATTATTAAATAATTGTTTTACAGTTCCATCCGTAGCAGCTCATTTTGCTCAGGAGAAAAATTTATGGAAAACAACACGATCGGAATTTCTTGAGGATATTCATAAAAGTTGCGTAGAATATGGACACGGAGGATTATGGAATACTAAATACAACTATAGTGACATTATATCCGTCGATATGGTGGCATGTTATCCTGGAAGTTTTCTTGGATACGGAGAATGTTCTAAATACTTTAAGAGATTCGGACATCCATCACACGAAATGACCAGGGTTGCAATAAGCGGACATTTACCAGATTTTGATTTAACAGGATTTGCTCATGTAGAATCATTCGAATTTGCAGAAAATCTCCATCCGATTACTTATACTTGGTTTGGAAGACATTTTTCAGAGCGATGTTGGGTTCCAATAGTACTATTGCGATATATGCTTGATGTTGGAATTTTAATATCTTTACAGGTGAGTGAGGCCATTATATCATATAGTCCACACAAAACAAATTTGGTTACCAGAACCAAATAGATTTAATATGGATGATGTCAGGAAAGAATTCCCTAATCTTAATGAAGATGACATTATTAAAATTACTAATAATATACGTAAATGCAGAGACGAACATGATGAAAAACTTGCAAAAGATCTTGGTAGAAAGAT
>JAECUM010034927.1:0-24053 GCA_016617855.1 Megalonaias nervosa
TTCTGTCTAGTTCATCTCAATATCTATTCCAGAAACTTCAAAAAGTTCAAAACACAGCTTCTCAGATCATCCTTAGAGTATCACGATCTGAGCACGCCTCCCCCTGCTCTGTACCCTACACTGGCTATCCATACGATCCAGAATTAAACACAAAATTTGTTCTCTGTGCTACATTTCACTGACGGGCTTAAGTCCAACATACCTATCTGACCTCACCCATATGTACACACCAGCAAGATACTTAAGCTCCTCTTCTGACACTCGTATTCTCATTTTTCCCACTATGAAAATGAAATCATCTGGACAACGTTCTTTTGGATACCAGGGCCCAGCAACATGGAATGAATTGCCCACTGAACTTAGACACAAAGACACAGTGATCTCATTCCAGAACGCTCTTAAAACTCACCTATTTCAACTGCAAGAACAGACTTAAAGACCTAATAATGTTTCCTTACCTTAAATATTTACAGTATGTTTTCTGTTTTCTTAATTTTGTGGTGCTTGTTTTTATTTTTGTAATCATATCATTATATGTTTTTCAAGTGTTGTCAAATGTTGTAAAGTGCTTAGAGCTTCTAAAGATTAGTGACAATACAATGTCCTCATTATTATTATTATTATCCATTGACAATACTGCAGTCATATTGGATGGTGGACTGAGATAAATTTTATCAGATTAAAAGCTCTGTATGCCAAATTTCTTTCCATCACATTTTCTCAGATCCAGTCAAGTTGTCATAAAATGAAGAGTTTTGACTGGATGTTCTACTTTCACCAACAGCAGCAATATTTCATCATCGACAAGTACTGTTCTATAAATTTGAAAACCTTTAACACAAGAATGTTCTCTCTTGATGTTGTTCAGTTTCTAATGTGGCATTTTTAAGCTCTTTACGTTTTAATATTTTTTGTAACAGTATCATTTATCAACATCATTAGCATAATTTTAAAGAAGACTGTGGCTAAATGATTACTGTCAATAAGGGGCAATTCTGTTTTGCAGCTTTTGAAAAGAAGTAATTTCAATGTTCCTTTGTTCTATGGGTGTGCTACTCAGATGCATAGAATCATCCACTTCAATGATTCTGGGATGAACAAGGCCTGAAAAGTAAACTCTTAGCACAAAATATAGCATCCCAGAATGGTGTATGGAGCATATGTTACTTAGATCTACTTTGTAAAGAGTTAAGTACTTGCAAAGATCCACCCTACCACTAAGTTTCATGATTCCAAGGGGTACACAAATTATCTTGAATTCCCAAAACATTAGGAAAATGAAAACATTAAGAAAGAATGTACAAGTAATGAACAAAGATAGCCCAATCCAGGGGGAGTAGGTGCTACAAAACCAACATAAACGGTTGTCTACTAGAAGCAAGGAATAATAGTTTGTATGCATTGTGTCTCTATCTATGAATATCATGTTATATCTGTGGATGCCGATAATGATAGTGAAGCTAAAGGTTGTACAAAATCTTACTCTACTATTAGAGGCAAACTGAATTTTAATAAATATGGTACCTCTTCCTGTCTCAGATCTTTAGTGGCGAACATGTGCAATTGTTTGGAGGTCCCCAGATTTTCCCCATTTTCTTGAAAATTATCTGCTACTCCCTCATTCTCTTCCTCATCTCCTATGGGATGTTCCTTTTCTTCGTTGTTCCTATTCTGTAGATATAAAAAAAGGAAATTCCCTTCAGAGAACTTATGCTCTACCAGGTAAAAGGGAATTTTCAGTAATTTAAGATAAAACCATTTCATCCTTTCACTCTTGAGGGTGGAAACAATCATTGATATTACAACATCTGGATATCAGACTGGAACCATTTTCATTTATGACTTAATAGACACATTAGAAGTCTTGATATCAAAGGTTCCACATTACTAAGAGTGACAAGATTTTTAATAATGACCATCATGTCAGTCATATAGGATGCACTATTCACACTATTCTCATTTAGAGCCAACTAAGAATGATAAGAAATCTATTGATGAAAACCCCAAGTTAATATAACAATTGATTAGGCAGGAGTAGAGATAACAATATTGTCAAGATGATCACTATGGTTTTCATATTGAACGTCAATTTGCATCATTCTCATTCAGAACAAACTAGACACCATAAGAACTCCTGAGATATCCATTGGTAACCCTGTGTCAAAATGATTTTTAATTTAAAAGGAGCAGCAATAAAAAGATTTTCAGGATGGTCACCATAGTGGTCACGTTAGATGTCAGATCAGTACTATTACAATCAACAATACATTATATGAAGTCTTCTGCTGTAAACCCCATGCTGATATGACTTTCCATTTTCAGATGAGTAACAATGATATTTTCAAGATGGCTGCATATTTGATATCAGAACTACACCATTTCCATTTAGTATCCGCTTTTGTGGTGAAACCATAATTTCAACATTAAAAAGCATATAGGATAAGTAACTATATTAATATGTTCCAGTACGCCACTGCGGTGGCCAAACTGAAAGTCAAATCAGCACCATTTGCATACACACCTAGCATGAGATCATAAGATGTTTTTCAGTAAAACCCTATGCTTATATGATCATTCATTCAGGAGAAATAATTATAAAATGATATTCAACATGGCTATTTTTGTGGGCATACTGGATGTTTTGGAGGCACCATTTTCATTTCAGACTTAGAGGACATTAGAAGAATTAATTTAGCACATGCCTCATGTTGATAAAACTATCCATTCAGGAGGAGTGGAAATAAGAAGATTCTCAAGATGTCAGGAGTGACAGCCATATTGACTGACGTAGACTTAAATTATAAGGCCTTAGTATCTTGACTGAAAGGCAGGCCCAGGTCACCAAAAATGACCACTTATGATGCTCCAGCATCCAAGATGGAAGGCTTAGGGGGACAGGGTGGAGTGTGAACCTTAAATCTAGCTTCAGAGATGAGAGGTCACAACATGTGCGGTTGGGTGGGGGCAGTTATGACCAAACTTTACTCTGCCTTGCATGCTCCTGACCTTACTAAGCCTTTAAGAAAATAAATAGCTAGACAAATAATGAGGAATTTATTCACATAGATATACCCCACCACTCCAGCATTCCAACCGTAACCTATCATGGACATGGCCATTACAATTTTCAAAATGGCTGCTGTGATGTCATATTAGATGCCTAAGTGGCATTATTCTTATTGAAGGATCAATTAGTGAATGAGATGAATTTGTCTGTAAACTTTCATGGTAATCATCAGTTTAGGTGAGTAGTGATAACAAACCTATTCCAAAAGACAGACACTGGACAAAAGCTCATCCATAAGCTCTTTTGGTAATGGCCAGTGGAGCCTGAAAATATTCTTTAATATGAAATAGAGGCACTAATACTGATACAAACCCGAGATTAATGATTCTTTCTTTTTGTTTATTTCATAAGCAATTGTTCTTAAAATTTGCTTGACAGGACCTTCTGAGTAGGCTGCAATTCATATTGGTCTATCATGGATGAATCAATAGGATTCTAAACACAAAATTCATAACCCATGTTAGTATTCATAACCCATAATATGTACCTTCTTTGGTTTTAAGGTAACACAGATTAAATTATCATGTTTAATGATCAGAATGTAAAACACACCCAGTGAATGAATATATTCTTAACAAAAGCCACTGAAACATGCAATACAGGCCACAGAGATCTCTTGTCTAAAACAAATGTACAATTTGTGAAGATGCATCAACCAAACTGCATGATATATGGTAGCATAGTGTTCATATAACATACCAAAAACTAATAAGGTCATGACCTAAATTCTGGCAGATCAACATCATTTACACAAATCTTGCAAGACTTTTGTTTCAGGATGCTTTCTGTCAAATTTTGTTCGAAATCAGATGAACGTTTTTGAGGAGACATTTAAAGATTTATCTATCATTTGAACAAACAAATTTCAAAGCCATCTACATCAGAATGGTTGTTGTAAAATTTGGTCAAATACTGTTGAGTGCTTTTGAGAAGGTCTTTTAAAGATTTTCATCTTTTGAGTAAAGGATGTTAAAATATTAGAAAACTACTACTGGGTACTCACCGATCCTAATGATCGGTTACCCGGGCACCTGATCAAAGGGAAATTGTATTTAATATGAACCTGAACTACTTTGTTGTACGTTCACACATGCTATCCACCAGGAGTGGTATAAGCATAATTATTACAAATATAAGTGCCAAAAAAGCATAATCTGAACATAAAGATAGCAATTTATATACTACATGACACAATTATAGAACAATGTATGAAAAACATACATTTAATTTTGCTACTTACCTGGATCTGAAGTTAAAATTTTTGTCATAAATTGTCTAAATCTATGTGGATTAGAATAAAAGTTAGTACAAGAGTATGGACAGAAAAAGAAATCAATAAATTATTCATGCATTACACTCACTTTAACTAGTCTAATTTTTACAGAACTATTGATTTGTCTGTTTCAGGATGCAACATATTTTTAAGTTTAACAAAATCCCTCTCCTCTAACATGTCTGTCATTTGACATCCATCTGTCACATCGAAAAAGCCCGTTTTAACAATATATGGCACCATTTATTTTTCAGTTTTGACTCATATGTATCTGGTATCAAAATAGAATGAATCTGTAACTCATGGTTTCACAGTTAAAAAACCCCTCTGTTTTCTTGGAACTGTTTCACGTACATGCTATAAATAGAAAATAAGGAAATCTGACGGAGGTCTAATGATGAACACAAGGGTTTGTATCATTGTCTTTGATTTAATGATCAGTCATATATGTACTACATAAATAGTACCAAATTAAGTTGTAAATAGGTTTAGTACATTATTTTCCATTGGCCAGTGAGGGCAGTATTCCATTCAGCGAGTCACATTTGCATAATAAGCTGGCGCGATCATTGCAATGTGGCTTTACTTAAAGGTATGGTAGTAAGCCACATTTTGGACAGGCATACAAAGTTGAATGCCTGAACTAAGCATCGGTACCAAATTTATTATGCTATGCAAAATCTTTTTTGAAATATCAGTGTTGATTCTTTACTAGATCGCATAAGTAAGGAGAGAAGTGTCCTCACTTGTATCACTATATAGTACATGTGTGACTTGCAAATTGTAAGCAATGATACCAGCCCCTGTGATGATGAATAAATGCACATACAACACGATCCTCTAACTACACGTAATCGTTATTGTGTTTCTCAATCTGAACTTGGAAAACTTTTTTGTATGGGCATCCGGTTATCCATTTCATTACCCAGGTTATTATAAACAGGCTGGTACCCGAGTATCCAGGTACCCGTTGGCCTCTTTACTTTTGAGTAACAACTTCTATATCTGATGACAGCAGCATCATTTTAAGAATCTTGATGCTATAATGATTTCCTTGAAACAACAATTTTACTGTTTTATTAAGTTTAATTTTGTGACAAGAAGAAATGTTTTCATTCAGCATCTGAAACACTGTGCTAATATCGAAGCTTGGCATCAACAGCTCCAACCAAGAGCTGTCAGGAATTGTGAATATGTGACCTTTCTGACTAATTTATATTGACTTGAAAGACAGAAAGCAAACATGCATGCTGACTTTTAAGTTAGGAAGCTACTCCTCAGCTGGTGCATGATGATAAAAATTGATGAACAAAGTAACCCATCTCAAGAAAATCACTTCATTCATGGTGATTAAAATGGTCAATCACATACAAATTGCAGAAAGAATTGTGACATACATGCCATCATGAACATGTGTAAGTTTGTGTGTAATTTGGATTTTTAATGTAGCTTTAACAATTTTACAGTCATATCTCTATGATGTCTGCAGTGTGGCAGTTTATAATGATGTCTAGCGCTGGGGCATCATGCCGCAGGCATGTAGTATGATGTCCTACCAAGTCACATTATCCTGACACCAGGCCGACCAGTCCTGACACTAACCTCTTAATACTTAGCGCCAAGCGAGACAGCTGTTAGTACCAATTTTTGGTATGACTCGGCCGGGGTTATCATGAACATGTATTTTATCATATATGTTTGCTACAAATAGCATGGCATTCATTTGAAGCCTCTGTTAGTCACAGTTAGTAGTCTTAAATTAAAGTTTCATTTCCAACAATTATGTATACCTGAAATACCTGATATTTATTAAATTGGTAAATTTAAATATGCTGTTTTCATAAAAACAAAATTATTTCAAATCTTGTCTAGAGGATGAATGAAAAAGCAATAACTATCTGACATAAAACTCTCTGCATTTATGATAAAATGGGGCCCTTCATTTTTTACCTGTTTATTACTTTCAATAATTTGTTGAAACTGAGTCTCAGAACTATTACGGAAATTAAACAGTATGACTTGATCCTAGGAGAATTTATGTTGGGGTTTGAACCGAGAGAAGGAAATCCCAGTTAAGGGTTTACACTATTTGTCTCCCCACAAGGCTCTGCTGAGGTAGAGACAAAAAAATTGTAACCCCACAGCTGGAATTTCCTTTTCTTGGTACAAACAATGACATACATTATTTTTCTCACCCGATATTTTCTTCCATTTAAATTAAAAAACTCTAACGTTTGGCAACACAGTGCCTCTCACTCCATATAAACTTCACCAGGTTTTGTACTCCTTATGAAAATATGAATAATTATCGAAGTAAAATCTAGCAATATATGCTACTCTTAGAAAAGAAAGGAAAAAATATTAAAAAAAGTAATAATTGTTATGCATTGCAAGTACTGCATCATGAGCATATCGAGCCACTTGCTTTCATGTTGTAAATGTGCATTTATATAAATATGTTAATGAGGACAATGGGCAGCCCAGTCTACATTAAGTACATACTGAAAGGTTGCTTCCTTGCTCTGGATAATTCATGATCAATAGTAATTTCCCACACTCTGAGCATATATATCTTAAGAATTTGAAATTTTCTGCAATATCTCACTAACTTTATCAGCAATTAATGTTAATCAAGTAACTTATAATGGTCCAGCCTCCTCGTATCACGTGACCATCAGAAGTCAAATGATCAACATTAGTTGCTGATGAGAGAGATATTGCCTAAAAGTTGTAACTCTTAAGATATTTATTGTCTGAGTATGGGAAATTACTAATGATCATGAATGACCCAGAGCAAGGAAGCAACCTTCTCGGTTGTATCCCAAGCAAACTTGGACGTGAAGTCCTGCTAGATGTACAACAAGGACATTTGAAATAAGCCTGCTGGAAAAATCATCTCCATTTTAGTCTTCGATGCTACCACATAAGCATCATACCTAACAGTTCTGATGATGGGGTTGAATTTTTGTGCTACACAACAATCAATACCATTAGTTGAGATTATCTCATGCACTTAAGCAGCATTCTATCAGATTGCAGATTAATGAACAATCAGTAGCAGAGAGGTTGCAAGAATTATAAAGAATAGTAAACCTCCCAGAAGTAATATAACTGTAGAGGAGAAAATACAGTCAAACCCGGTTATCTCGATTATGTTGGGGATGTCAAAATATCGTCGACATAACCGGGTCCTGAGATATCAGGGTTGAGTTGATAAATCTACTGCAGAACAATGATTATGCATCTGAAGTACCAAAAATGAGAAGTTTTATTTCTAAAAACAAATGGCATTTCTAATGCACAATAAAAATAATAATTCAGTCATGCCTGGTTGCAAGAAAAAGAAGATTGGATTTCTTTTAAATAAGATTATGTAGCAAGTCACATATTTTTACATTAAGTTACTACAACCACAGGAGTCTGACGTTTTATCAATAAAGTACGATGAAATTTCTGACAACATGAAATCACCTTATCAGTATTAGTGTTCATTGATAATACTGATAAGGTGATTTCATGTTGTCAGAAATTTTGTCATACTTTATTGATAAAACGTCAGACTCCTGTGCTACAACAATGTCAGTAGTCTAAAGTTGTTTTTATTTCCCTGCGAAAAGCCTCATCCCTTTGGTAGCCTCAGTAAGACAATGATTTTCTCATGCTATCCTAAACCTAGGCTAATTGAAGTACATGTACTATACTTTTTTAAAAAGTATTTTCTTTCGTTAAATTTGACTTATGACAAGCAACAAAATTTAACTGACCAATATTGTGCGGTTTTGTTTTGTTGTTTTGTTGTTTTGTTTTGATCATCAGAGGTTCCTTTACACCAGTATATGCTGGTTTTTACCGATAAAATTTGCCTCTCTACCGGAAAAAGATGGGGCTGTCGGTATTCATGTACCGACAAACTGTAAAATGTGTTTGAAGATTTTAAAGTTAACTCAGTAACTGTCCCAACATCAAATTCTGTATGAAGCCAAACTTATTCCATTCATACAGTTGTAGTACCATATCCCTCCAGACTTTGATCACTGACAGTCGGCAAGAACACAGCACCAGAAGGAGGGTCAACTAGTCTCTTTGATGGATTTCAAGACTTTGATATTCAAGACAAAAACAATACATATGAAAGCACTCCTCTTTCTGTTTCAAATTTTAATCTTATCAATCGCTTTCTGCTTCATTCTGTTTGTGTTGAAGAATATGTGGTACTGCGATCGACAATTTAAAAAAAACAAAACTGGGTGCTATGGATTATGGAATTTTTTTTACAATACTGTTGGTGCTTTAATTTACTCTTTTTCAAAACAAATTAATAACAATGGGGAGGGGGCAGCTTAGTTTGGAATTTTGCGGGTTTCTATTTATAGCTTATTCAGTCATGTGATCTAGTCATGATGATGTTGAAGGCTTTACACTCGTACCAAGCATGGAGAAACTTTAACTATTACCGAATTGGTTTTAAATGTTGTGTAAAACAAATTAGGTATTTAACCTGATAATTTTCCAAGTTACAGATAAGACCAAATTCGTGATTCTGTGGGACGAACTATATTGTCGTGGTGTTGACATGTGATAATGTCCATTTTGAATGCAACTTATGTAAAGGTCAGAAACGCATTCATTCAGTTTCCTTACTCTAAAATATTGTTTACAAGATAATCTTCTCCACTCAATGCAAGTGATAAACCATGCATTGATGAGATTAGTTGATTACATTTGTACCGGTAAAATTTGATCTTCTAGCAACTTTTTCTATCATTGCTGGTACGAGGTACCGGTAATAGCAGAAATGCTGGATCATTTCTTGTAAAATTTCTTGAGATGGATGTTAAAAGTTACATTTTTTGTTGAATTAAGCGGGTCCACATGTTACTTTGGACTGAAACTTATGCCCAACATAACAGGGTTATCGACTTAACAGGGGTCGAGATAAGCGGGGAAAAAATAACATAACAAAGAAGGATTTTTTTTAGACCGGACCAAAATGCTTGACATGCGAGTTCTCAAGATAACCGAGGTCAAGATAAGTGGGTTTGACTGTAGCCATAGGGGACTTAGCGAAAGATAGACGTATAGTCATCCTACTGCCTGACAAAGGATGCACCCCAGTACTACTTAACAGAGTTGATTATGTGAAGAAAATGGAACTCTTGGTTAACAACAAAGACACATATCAGAAATTAGGAGGAGACCCTACAAAATCAATAAAAACTGAACTGTTTAACATTTTTCAACGGAATGGCTGTCAGAATAAAATAGGAATTGCTTGCTTGTCCTTTTAAGCGAATTTGACTATAGTAACAATTCTACATTGTTAATTCCCAAACCCATGTAGTAACATTACTCTATATCCAGGCACTGATTTTGCAATCTCCAAAACCTGATTTAGTAACAGTACTACAACTGATGTAGTAACAATACTACGAAGCTATCCTCCCAAACCCATGTAGTAACATTACCCTATGTCGAGGCACTAATTTTGTGATCTCCAAAACCTGATGCAGTAACAATACAACTGATGTAGCAACAGTAGTACATAGCTATCCCCCCAAACCCATATAGTAACATTACCCTATGCCCAGGCACTGATTTTGTGATCTACAAAACCTGATGTAGTAACAATACTACAACTGATGTAGTAACAAATGCTACATAGCTCTAATGCTATTCTTTAAACCCATGTAGTAACATTACCCTATGTCCAGGCACTGATTTGTGACCTCCAAAACTTGATGTAGTAACAATTCTACATAGCCATCACAGCCATCCCCCAAAACCCATGTAGCAACATTACCCTCTTTCCAAGCATTGATACTGTGATTTCAAAAACATAATGTAGTATCTATACTACATAGCTATCCCCTAAACCATGTAGTAATATTACCCCATTACCAGACACTGATATTTTGAGCTCCAAGACCTGATGTAGTAACAATACTACAACTGATGTAGTAACAATACTACATAGCTCTCCTGCGATGCCCAAACCCATTACTCTATTTCCATGGTAACAGTCTAACATTCATTTTGTCAATTAAAAAATATTATGTAGAAAGATTATTACAGCTATGCCTCACACTGCCTCTAGAATGTAAAAGAAAATTCAGTGTTGTTTTTATTATAGGACATTACCTTTAAATTTAATATTAAATATCATTGCTACTTGCAAATCCCTTCTTCATAGTAGTATTACTATTCCAGTGGCCTAAGTGGATAGACGATCCACCTCAAATGAAGGAGGTCACAGGTTTGATCCCTGGATGAGTAATACCAGAGATTTATAAAAATGGTACTAACAGCTACCTTTCTAGGCACTTAGCATTAAGAGGTTAGTATTAAGACTGGTCAGCCTGGTGTCAGGATAAGTGTGACTGGGTGGACATCATGTTACATGTCCGCGACATGATGCCTCAGTGCTAGACATCACTATAAACTGCCACACAGACATTATAGTGATATGACTGAAAAATTGTTAAATCTACATTAAAAATCCAAATCACACACACACAGTAATATTACTCTACTGATTATCAACTGTGACTACCTTCCCAAGTTAACATTGCTGATCTCCATGCTCAATGTAGTAATGATAGAATCCATTGTATGACTTTGTGTAGAATAGGACTATTCCATTTGAAGCTTAGAATTTTAAGTCATACACAAGGATGTGCTGAGTGTTTAATGCAAATTTGTAATCCCAAAGATGGAATTTTCAATTCTACACTAAAGCAAAATGATGGATTCTTTTTCTCACATTTCTGTGCTAAAAGGGTAGTCCAGGTCAAAACTGCATACTGTGAATACTGCTGTAACTTTCAAGCTGCAAAACAACCACTTAAAATTTCCTTACCATAACACAGAGCATAAAAAGTTAGATTTACACTGAAATATTCAGTGTAACTTTCAGTGACATTTAAAAACATTTCAGCTTTCAAAGAACAGTACCAGTAGTTAAAATGGCTATATTAACTGCAATACATAGTGTCTGACTTGTGTACTGAATATAGTTTGTGCAATGATACAGATATCAACAGATACAAGATGAAGTCCACTTTTATTAACAAATAATAACAACATAGTTCTTGATTCAACTTTGATCAAGAATTGACTTAAACTTCAGAAAAATTACTGATAATATACATTTTTTAAACAAAAATCAATTACAACAACAGCTTTTTCAATTCAGAATTGGACTATGCTGTTCATGTAGCTAGGCAGATCTGTGTGAAACATGTTTGTAGGATTTAAACCACTGCTCAATTTAATACGTAAATATGTTGCAAATAATGTTTAATTTGATTACTGGGGAAAAAATTTCAAGTGATGATGCAAACAAGTGTTTGATATTTTGTGTGCACTATGCTCCCAGTAAATTGTCAATATATTGAGAAGTCATGATAAAGATCAGGTGTGAAGCACGAGCAATCAATCTTGCACTGGTTTTCTAAAGTGGAAAATACAACCTGACACATATGAATGTGAGAATATTACTATATTACTTAGTTGGGATCAGCTCAGGTGATTAGGATGCATGTAATTTAAAATCACATTACTTTCTTCATGCCGGGATCAGCCTGGCATAGACAAGTTGAGATCAGCCCAGAATACACTCTAATGCTGGGATCAGCCTAGCATAGATTGGAAATCATCATAATCCTGTACAGTGTTTCATTCAGATTTTAGCTCATGTGTAACCCCTATACTGACAGAGCCAAAGTTTTACTGAAGTAGTAAAGTTACTACATATATATATATATATATATATATATATATATATATATATATATATATATATATATATATATATATGCATGTATGTATGTATGTGTGTGTGTGCCTAGAGACTTGGTGGTACATCTGATATTTAGAGCTGAATTGAGAAAGAAATTAGTATACTCATGTAGTCTTTATTTTTCTCACATGGCATGTATGAAACATTTATTTATATATATCAATATTTGTTTTTAATAAACTGGGTTATAAGGCCGATGAAATGAATTAGTTGTACTGTTGCTATATTACTACACAGCAAACACAACTTTGTCAGACTTTATCTGGCTCATGATAATATTACTAAAATGTAGATCTCCAAACTCAGTTGAACAAGATTACTACATAGCCTAGATGTATCTATAAGACTGAAAATCAAACTCCTTGTAGTAAATAAGACTGAAAATCAAACTCCTTGTAGTAATATTATATTTTATTAGAAGGTATAGACATTTCAATTTACAATTTTATAAACAGCTGTTTAAGCCTCTATTATCCCCATGTATAACAATGCAAACTTCTACAATTATAACTTGACATTCTGCAGTCAATTGCTATAAATCCTTTTATCGACTTATATGATTGTATGCATGAGTGTCAAATGAACAACAGTTAAACATTTCCTTACTGCCTTTTACCTTTATCATGTGTCAATAGAAGTTGTCCACTGACTTTGTTACCACAATAATAAAACATGAAAAATCGTATCAGTACATTTTTGACACATAGAAAAAAGCATGTATCTTGTATGAGACCTTTTTAA
The DNA here is from genome assembly GCA_016617855.1 of Megalonaias nervosa. Lineage (NCBI taxonomy): Eukaryota > Metazoa > Mollusca > Bivalvia > Unionida > Unionidae > Megalonaias > Megalonaias nervosa. Next base: position 12,880 of record JAECUM010034927.1, read on the forward strand.
ACATGTCACATGCTTAATTATATTTAAGATAATTCCTGAATACATGTATATAGCATTTAATAGCTGGTATGAACAGTTACTCATGTTAAATGTGACTAGTTATTGACTTTATTTTGAAATCACATCTGGATACAAGAAAGATGTCATTTGTACATCCAGTGTGTCATCCTCAAGACCATGATAAGCCTTCTTTGCATGATCAAAGCACAGAGAGATACCTAAGCACTGTGTCACTCTAAACTGAATAATGTACATTGCTGCTGACAATAATGGTTACCAATGTGAGAGCCAATGTAAAGAAGCCAACTACAGCAAGCTGTTGTTGTTGTTGTTATAGGGTTTAACACCATTTCTCAGCACAGGATAGGCTATACATGACAGCCAGTATAAATGGCGGAGGAAGAACCCGGGAAAATCCCGGAAAGAACCACTAATGCACGCGAAGCTACTGGCAAGCTTTCTCATATACCCACACTGGCCAAACCCCCGACTCAGGTGAGATGGCAATGATACGTAACAATGAGTGCTTTAGACCACTCAGCCACGCGGGGCCCCAACTACAGCAAGTGTCAAAATACTGTCCTGACAAATATAAAAAAATTCCTATATAGATTATGTCCTGATTTTTTAAATTTTATCATTAAAGATTGAAAAACAGGTCTATCGCCATATTATGTCAAGTCACCTTAAAATACTATGTACCAAACTTAGATATTCATGCAGTCTCATCAATTTCAATCTTTACAGGGTGAACTTATTTGACTGCCCTATGTGTACATGTTGCCATGACAATGAAGATGATAAGCATTGTTTATTCTACTTATACAATATTCAAAGATTTTTCACTCTATCTTAGAACACATGTTGTGTAAATATCAATTCATAATGAAAGGTGATGTCTAATTAAGAACAGAAACTAATTCTGTTATACTGTTAAATGTCCAGAAATATATCCATGAAACTGGATGTTCTTAATACTTATAATTAAATAAACAAAATAGAAAAAGTGACTACAACAAGCATAATGTTATCTCTCTCTCTCTCTCTCTCTCTCTCTCACTTTCTCTCTCATGAATTGCTATGTTTATTGTCTTTACCTGTCAAATGTTTCATCTCATTTAATACAAAAAAGTATTTTACCTTGTTGTTCAAAAGTATCTGAACTTTTGTAAAATGAATTTTATCATTTGATCATTTTTTTATGTTCTGAGAAAGACCGAGTCTACTTAGACGACTCATGCTCAATCCCATATTATGTAATAAAATAGTAAAATAGGTATAAAAGAATTAACATTATCTTTCTGCATGAAATAATACAAGACTAACCTTCATTTGAAATCAAAATGGAAAATGCAGACTTTGACATTGTGTGTGAAATAATAAATCAAAAGTTGAAAGACACTGTAGGCAGTTATATAATAGAAGAATGAAGTACATTTTAACATGAAATAAAGATGTTGATAGATATTGTGGCACTATCACCAAGTATAAAACTGTCAGAACACAAAGCTGATTACAGTGTCTGCAAAATAAGGTGTATTTGCAAAATCCAGCTCCTATATTTGGTTCCTATATTTCACTAGCTGTATTGCTCCAAACTGGACATTACCAAATTCAGAATAGATTAATAAGGTACCAATACAAAATAAACTATCTAGCTTTTTTATGGTAACATAATAGTCTAGACAATTCTGAATGTCCTTGCTCATAATAATCTCCATTCAACTGCTAATTTTAGAATGAATGTACAAATATTCATCAGCTGAAGGGTATCCCTCCATCAGTTAACAGATAACTAACATCAGTGTTTTGAAACCATTTAAAAAATAAATCCAAATATCACTACTATCCTGAAAATATAGAAGTCATAGATTGAAACACAAGTAAAAAGCAATGCTCAATGGAAGAGACTCATTACAATCATTGTAAAACAAGCATCAAAGATAGTATACTAAATACACATGGGTGCTTATGTGGAGAATGAGCTTGGGCTCTGTGAGTGACACTTTAATGACAAATTCTGCGAAATCTATTAAAGGGTGCACATGAACAGGTACCAAGCTTGATCAAACAAGTTAAAAAAAGCACCCTGTGTGAACTGAGCCAAACCAAATCTTATATTGTGTCAAACACAAACAGTGTTCTACAGCAAAACACATTATAATATGAATACAGTTTGTTCAGACATAAAAGGAAGTCAGTAAATAACCTCAGTAAACAATACTTCTAGTGTCATCACTATGCGGTGGGTAATATTCAATTTAATAATTACAAATTATTAAAATCCAATAAACGTAGATACAAGTATTATGAAATGGATAAAAACAGTGTTTACAATATATACATTTCTGGATGGGAATAGTGGCAAAAATATGGAAAAATATCTGAACTGACAGTATTGTGTATGTATTGCAAACATCTGGAGTTTCTTAAAGTACTCATTTTTGAGTTATTAAATTGTTGGTCATAAGACAAACTCTATTATGGATCAATGAAAAGTAATTTTTTTTCTCCTTTTGGTAAATGCATGTATAATCGGGACATCAGCATCATTTGTATAGTATGCAAGACCTTCATACAAGGTTGCTTTCTGTCATATTTGATCCAGCTCCACTGTTCAGCTTATTGTAAGTTATTTAAGGTTTCACTTGCTAGAAACAGTGGCCATATTTAATAGCTCATTGGAATGATTTGTAAAAACTTAAAACTCATTTATGCCAAGTGATTTATGTCATAATCTGGTTGGATGTTTTTAACTGGCTTTGAGTCATTTAAAGACTTTTCAACTGTTAGCAATAGCCACCATATCTGACAGCAAACTGGCATCAATTTTATTGATAGCCATTAATAGCAGAAGGCTTTCTGTCACATTTGCTGAAATTTTTGCTGAATGGACAAAAAGTAATTTGTTCTTTATTATTTTTAGTAATGATGGTCATCGCAGATCGGAAAAGATTTTAACAACCTGAAAGGCTTTAGTACCAGGATGTTTGCTGTTAATGTCTTTACAGCGGTTTTAAGACATCATTAAATATATTTATATTATTAGTAATGGTGGCCATATTTGACAGTGGATTGGCATTATTTATATAAAATAGAAAGACCTCTATACCAGAACACTTTATATCATTAAATGACCATGTCATGCCTGACTGGTCTTATGATAAGACATAATTTTTAAGTGCCAAAAACCTGGTTACAACCAGCATTTAAACCGGATGAAAAAAGTCCCCTTACAAAGAATATCCCAAGTTTGAAAAGGTTTTAGAGCTTTATATGCCTTGAGTAAGGTATCAGCAGGCAATTAATATGCTAATGGTCCCTACTAGTTGAAGAGAAGAAGAGCTTCTGAAACTTTATGCATACATCGTCTGTTGTCTTTTATTTGACAAGTAGTAGTTGTTTGTTATTGCCACTTCTCTGGACTACACAGAGTAAAGTGTTAACTACCATGATGTGTCCTTGGGCAAGGTAGTTTACTTAAATAGCTATAGCACTAAATAACCCACACTTGTTTCTGCATTGTTAAACAAAAACCTATGCAGCTGGGCCTATTGAAAAATGGTACTGGCTTGACCTTATAAAATGGTCAGGCGCACAGATGAAGCAGTCTTTGAAAACCACAGTACTGATTCTACTCCTGAACAGAGGGTTTTATTGACCTAATTGGGCTTTAACTTGGGCATTTCTTATATACAGCTTGCACAAAATGAATAATGGTTCACGTGTTACATAAATATTTGGAAAAAGTAACTCTTACAGTATGTTTTTGTATGGTTCATTATGACACATCAATATATGTTACAATTACAGGTCTTAAACTATGTAAGAGAAAAATAGAAACCAACACCTTTAAGTAAACCAAGAAGCAATTTATTTCCCTACAATACAAAATCAAAACTCAAAATACACGTACACTATTGCAACATAAAATCTGAAATAATCCTAAATGTCATGTCACAGGTAAAAATACAAAATGTTCTGAATGAATTCCTATATTCTTGAATATCCTGATATAACAGTGATACAATCCAGACTGTCTTTAAATGGTTTAACAATAATCTAAAGTAGTGTGTATAAATCCAAAAATGATTGAGCACTTTAGTAATTTCAATTAATTTTTTTAATAAATAATTCCTCTTGAATTACATGTGATATCAACAACACGACTACAAACTCTCATTATGGATTTCCAGACTGATATAGAACATGAATGAATTATTTATTAAATCCCTATTTATATACATTTTTGCTTGCCCTAGATGTCAATCATTCCAGTGGAAAATTCCAGGCTAATTTTCAACATGACTTGGAATAGAATGTTCTGATATGAAATGTTGTTTAAACATTCCATTTACAACTTACAATCATTGTCAAAAGTGAAGCATGGAATTAAACATACATAACACATATGAAGGCTACAGAGCAAACGTGCCATGCTCAGAGTTATCCACAGCAAATGACCTGGTCTATCTATCTGGGTCACTATCAAACCAATGAATTTTGTCATATGATTTGAGATCACTAGCCACTGATCCACCACATCTCCCAAAATTTGTATTTAAGAAATATAACTTTAAAATGGATTCTGCAACTTTTCTTTATTATTTCTTTTTCACATGAAACATTGTATGTAATGCTTGGACACATATATATATATATATATATATATATATATATATATATATATATATATATATATAATATACAGCACAACGTGAAAAAAATTAGGTTTTACAGTTAAGAATTGAATTATTCTGAACATCTGAGAAAGTTTCAAGCTCATAACACATGCAGAAGCACCAGTGAGCACATACAAATAAATAAAATATCAAATGTACTGAAATATTTATCTGTGAAAAAGATGTAGAAGCTGAGAAAGCAGGACACATTATATTATGTCCACCTGTTTGATTGTCTTAAGATTTCATCCTTTTAAGACACTGATTCCAAAGAGAAGGCTAGGAGAGTGCCTTATGTTACTAGGAATAATGTTCCATACCAGTGGACCTGTATCTTGATAGATCTTTGTCCAGAATTCCTTCTCTGGCTTTAGTATAATATAATTTTACTTCTAACATACCTTATTTTTGGAATACCTTCTGGTGCAGGACATTGCATTTGTTAGCAGAAATGGATTTTTTTAGAGACTTTATACATACATTTCACCATTCTAAATATTCGTTTGTATAATGTGAACATGTTTATATAATCCATTGCATCCTAAATCTGTCTATTTATTACTCCATAATCAAATAGTATGCATTCCTCTGGAGTATTAGAAGTTATGTTTTAATTAGACACATTAATCCAAATGTGAGAGAATATGACTTTTATAAAAGATGACTATACTGACAAGGAATGAATGTCCTGATTTTTCTTAAGTGGCCAAGTAAAAAAAGTAACCTTTTCTGAAACATCTTTAATGTGAATAGACCAAGTTACCTTGTTTTTTGAATGTATTTAAATGTTTGTAAATTGAAGTTCATCTTTTTATCATATTTGTATGTTTTGAGAGACCTACGTCAGTTAGACAACTCATGCTCGATCCCATATTGCTTAATAAAAGGACAGCTAAATATGTTTAAAAAATTAACATTATCATTGTTCCTGAAATAATGCAAGACTGGCCTCAACATTGACTTCAAAACAGAAAACTGATTCTGACAGTTTATGGTGTGAAATAAAGGATCAAAAGTTTAAATAACTGTAGGCAGTTATGTAATAGAAAAATGCAGCACACATAAATATGAAATAAAGACCCTGACATATGTAGCAATATCAGAGAGTATAAACTTGCAGAACACAATATCTGCCAATTAAGGTGTCTTGGCAAAATCAAGCTCCTATATTTGGTTCCTATAGCTACAAACTGGATTGGCTGAAGAAGTATTGTCCAAATCAGACAATATCAAATTCAAAAGAAAAGAAAAATACCACTATAATATGAGTTATCTAGCTTTTTTATGTTACAAGAAATAGTCAAGACTCCTTCCTGAAAATGATCTCCATTGTCAACTTCAAATTTTATGATAAGCATGACAATCTGTCAGTTAAAAGATGACTGGTTTCAATGTTTTGAAGCCATTTAAAAACTACATCAAAATATCACTACTACATTACAGTTCTGTGAGCTATGCTAATAGCAAAATATTTCTCTACATTTAACTGTATAGCTTTTGTTAAAAACAACACAAGTAACAATGCAACAATGATACTTATTATCAATAATAGGGCATTTATGCATACTGATAAACTGCTCTCACAGCATTTGATAAAGAATGTCATGGTTCTTACCTCTATTGGTTCCTCTCCTGTCTTGTCTGATGAAGTTGTGATGTCAGCCAAAAATTTTAATCTAGCAAAATTAACCTGAAAATATAAAGTTGTTGATAGAAATATAAAGTAAAATCCAATTCCCAAAGGATGAAACTCATTACAATCATTGTAAAACAAAACACAAAGCCATTTCCGCTGAAAATTAAGTACAGAAAAACACATGGGTTCTTATGTGGAGATTGAGCTTTGACTCTGTGAGTGACACTCTGATTGTAAAGTCTGTAAAATCTATTAAAGTGTGCAAATGAACAGAGGGTAATTATGCAGCTTTATCACACGAGTTCAGATAAGCACCTTTTGTGAAACAAATTTTGGGCTCTACTTGGCACTGAACAAGTATCAAATCTGAAACTTGATCAAAGCATTGCCAACTTGAAAAACAAGGCAGGTGGTGCCTTCTCAAGCTGAGCGATTCAAATCAGACAAACAGGGAGTTCCAAAACTCTATCTGGCATGTCAACTGAGAAAAGAAAGTGGTTGCTGCCTTTACAAACCAAGGGCATACCGGCCCTCTTGCATTGGCATAAACTTAGCATATAAATATCACTTAGGGATTAGATATGGCTTATGAACATGGCAAATTTCAATCAAACAAAAACTTGTATTGCGTCAAACACAGTGTTTCAACAGTATAACACATTATAATACAAATACATGCTGTTTGGATGAAAATGAAAGCAAAATACTTGCAATATACTTGCCAGTAAATACCAACAGTAGGCAACACTGATGGACACATCACTTTGCAGTGGGTAATGTTTAGCTTAATATTTTCAAATTATTAAAATCCAAATAAATGAAGCTACAGTATTATTAAATGGACAAACACAGTGTACACTATATACGCATTTCTGAATGGTAATAGTGGCAAAAATATGTAAAAATATCTGAACTGACAGTTTTGTGCATGTATTGCAAACAGTTTCTTAAAGTATTCAAACATTTATCAAATTGTTTGTCACAAGACAAACCCTATTATGCAGCATTTAAGCAATTTAAAGGCAAGTATATTTGTAAATTTCTTGATTTTTGCATTAAAATATGTTATCAGAGTTGGCATATGAGATTCTTAGTTAACTTGTAATTTTCGGTAAGTAGATAACCATTTCATGATATGCAATCATACAAACCCAATAATTGGTAGAAAAGAGGCTGGAAAATGCTGAATAGAAAGTGTGTGGCAACTGTCTTATTGATTTTAACATGTTAATGAACTTTCTTTTCACTTCATCTGGCAAGATATTTATCTGAAAAATAATTAAAAGCAAACTGTTAAATTTTGGTCACACCCAAAATAATAATTTTGCAATCAATGAATAACCCTTAGAGCATTAAGAAAAATTTAAAAAATGACATCAAGAAAACACAGTCACACATAAACACCTACTTTTTATTTTAAAAGAGACATACAATAATTGTACAACTATATTTCTTCCTATACTATCCCTTCTTTCATATTTTGGAGAAAATTAATGTTGATGCCAAAATATCACATGTAGCAAGTTTTCAAAAATATGGGAGTTTATGCAAAATGCATGTTGAAAACTTTCAAATAAGATGGAATGGTATATGTTAGAACTCTACTAAGTAAATGCCCTCTTGTACGCTTGTAATGCATGTTCCACAAAATACTGTGAATTCATCATTTTCATGTAGTTCTGACCTTCTCTGAATTTCATAGTAACAAAAAACTAGAAATTTGAACTACCCAACAAATAACTAGCTCTTCAAAAATAGGACTAGCTCATCCTCATTCATGAATTGAAATATCAGTGAAATTGTCAAATTGGCAAAACCACAAATATTTATACCCATAAAAATACTTATATTCAATCAGAGCTACAAGTACCTGGGTCAACTAAAACACCTTGGCCTTCACTGCATTGCAATGGAAATTCAAACCATGGCCTGTGACACAAGAATATTGTAAACAGCACATTATACATTCATTTCATTTTTAATAGTTTTAGTGTTGATAAAAAGGAAGTTTTGCACACAAGCAATTTTTTTCATTCAGTCAAGAGTGACATTGACCTTTGCCCCTAAAACTGACCTGCTTCTTCCTTACCCTATATGAAGCTCCACCAAATGTGGATCAGGCCTTTGATGCAAAATAAATGCTATTTTTGGTAACCAATTTTTCTTTCTCAGACATTGCCTTCTACCAATGAACTCAGTAAACTTCTTTCTTGATAGGATCACAAGTCGTCCACAAAGTTTGGCTGAGGTATATAATGCACCACTAATGTCATTATGCTTAAACGATTGTTTTATTAATTCAACGTGACCAAATTTCCTTTGAGCCAAAATTGACAGTATTCATTTTTATCCCTAAGTGCAAGATATCCATACAGTTTGGCAACAGTAGAACTCATGTTATTCGGCAGGAAGCATTTTTCTTCTTTTAGTCAAAGTGACCTTCACCTTCCAATTTTTACCTTCAAATTCATAGGATTTTTTCTTGCTCAAAGTGCATGCTACTCACAAAGTTTGCAAACTAAAGGTGGTGGAGAACTCATGTCATTGTTCAGAAACCACTTTCTTTCTTTCATCACGGTGACCTTCTCTTGAGGCTTTCGAGTCTGAGATCAGTATGGTTCTTCCTTATCTATGTGTGTGTGGGTGGGTGTGATTTGGATTTTTAACATAGCTTTAACAATTTTTCAGTCATACTGCTATGATGTCTGCAGTTTGACAGTTTATAGTGATGTCTAGCAGTGGGGAATCATGCCGCAAACATGTAGCATGATGTCCCACCCAGTCACATTATCCTGACACCAGGCCTACCAGTCCTAACACTAACCTCTTAATGCTGAGCGCCAAGCGAGGCTGTGGTTAGTACCATTTTTATAAGTCTTTGGTATGATTCAGCCGGGGATCAAACCCATGACCTCCCGCATCTGAGGTGGATGCTCTAACCACTATGCCACCAGAGCAGTTTTATCCATGTGCAAGTCATCCACAAAGTTTGGTAAATGCAGATCATGAACAATTGACATACTATGTGGAAACCAGATTGGTTAACATACAAATAGACAAATGAATGTACAGCATCATAATACATTCAGCTTTATGGCAAGCATATAAAAGATGAAGTGGTACAATAATGAGATGCCCTAAAGTTTGGTTGTGATGTATGATGTGATACAAATTTGATAAAGTAATTTGAAGTAATAATTACACAAACTGAGCTATTTACACTTCTCAGGTAAACGAAAGTAAAGCAAAATAATGTTGACAAGCTGTAACATGATAGGGTCAAAATTCAGTTTGATGTGTGCAAGCTTTGACTTGATAACAATCAAAAATTCCTGACCGATAGGGATATTTAAATACTGTAAAATCCCTAGAACATTGACAAACATTTGTAAATGCAAAAATGCTGTATGATCATTATTTTTACATTATCAGAAATTCTGATGAGAACTGGAAACAAATTAATAAAATGCTAACATGACTCTCTGTCTGTCTGTCTCTCTTTCTCTCTCTCTCTCTCTCTCTCTCTCTCTCTCTCTCTCTGTCTTTATCAGAATTAAGTCCCAAAAGTCTTAAATATACTCTGAACACTACCCCTACAAAAACAAATTCATGACTTCATGAACAATCATGAACTGTTCATGAATGTTCATGAACGTTCTTGAAATGATCAGTTCATCATTTGAGTTCATGAACAAATATTCATGAAAGTTCCTCAACTAAGTTCATGAACACTTCAAGAATTTTGATGAATCATGTACTTGAGTTCATGAACACCATGATGAACTTTTATGAACTATTATAATATCTTTGAAGTTTCTGAAATGTCATGAACTTGCTTCATGAACAATTCAAGTACTCTGATGCACCACCAAGATATTTCTTAAAAATGTATATGAAATTTCTATATCATTATATTCATAAAATGTTTATGAAAATTTATCATACAAAGTTCTCACAATATTAGTGAAATATAAATAAAGATGAATATTTTTTTTTTAAAATGATATGATACTGTATAAATGTTCATAGAGATCTTTTATTCAATACTTGTGTACTTAACCTGAGTAGTTCTGGATTAATATGGGAAAATATTTTCTGGCCAGCATGAACAAAATGTACTTGCTATAAAAGCTTTCAATGACTTTGCTCTAACGTTTTTGTCCATTACTGTCATAAACTGCATATTTTATTGACTTTGTCACTGGCTGCCAAGTTGCCGTAAAAACCGAAATATGTAAACAACGATTATCCTGATTGGATGACTGTGAAAGAAGACGTGATATGACTGGTTAATATATGCGCGAGATTTCAGCAGCTGAGCCTCCTTTTCCCCCACAAACGAAAGAGCATGCAAACGGTTCTGCAACAAGTAAAAATCTCAAACAAAATACGTGGACTCCCGTGGAATGGACAGATGAGAATATTTTCTGAGAAGTGCAGAGAATCGATTATGAAGAATATGAAGGAACTGACTCGGTGAGAGCAAAATTAGGCGGAAAAGTGTACACAGCCAAATCATCAAAATTATGGTGAGAATCTTTTTCTTGGTCATTCATGATTATTTCAGTGGGAGTTATATGGATATTTATTGGTTTTTATATGTCATCATATTAGTTTTAACCAAACTAATATACATGATTTTTTTCAGACCCAATTTAAACTTGCTCTTCGAATTATTGAAAATCACTAAACATTATCGTACCCTCCCCATTTTGATCTCGATGCCAGATGTGGTACTGCATCAAAGATAGGAATTTAGATGTTCGGTATCGTTTTCTGTTTCATGACATCACTATTTCTATGATCTGATGTAATTTGGTAACTTAAAAAAAAAATAAAAATAAAACTAGTTAATG